>JANHJO010002279.1:182239-195263 GCA_032468235.1 Pseudoxyrhopus heterurus | reverse complement strand
AATTAGAAACCAGCTGTTCCTTTGATGCAAAAGACTTGCTTATTTAAGTTTGTTAGTTAAGGCAGAAGAACTGCTCTCTTAAGTTCCGTTTGAAAATAAAACCTTTTTATACCTTTAACTGGTGTCGATCCGGGTGTTTGGAGTGTGGGACTGAACAGTCCTTGTGTCTAGTTGTTCTGGTGTGCAGTGCCCTATAGTGACGTTTTGAGGGTAGAAGTTGATTTATGTCCAGGATCTGAGGGGTCTGTAGATATTTTCACAGACCTCTATTTGACTCGTGCAGTATACAGTTCCTCAATGGAAGGCAGGTGAATATTCTTGAAGATATTCTTCATGGAAATGAAGAATAGAAAGATGTCCCAAAGAAAGAAAGCCAAGTTCTGTTCTCTTTCATTCCAGAACGTATGGCACAAAATACTTGATTCAAGCTGCAAGAGGACAGATGACAGTTCAGTGTTAGAAATACAAAAATTAACAGAGCAGCGCAATAATAATGGAACCAACTGTCCTACAGAGGTGGTGAATTCTGATTCCCTAGATAGGTTCGAGGAACGGCTGCTGAGCCATCTGTCATAAATGCTTTAATATGGAACTTCTGTGCCCAGCCGGATGTTGGATTCAGTAACCTAACAGGTTCCTGCCAACTATGATTCCATGTAGCCAGCACCTGTGCCTGGGTGATTTCTTTGGCAAAGGAGGCTCCTTTCAGGGATCCTGATATGTATTCTTCTTCTTTGGGTTTGAGCAAGTGGAACTATCTTCTTTACAGCTATAAAAATGTCACCAAGATTCAGGTTTCAGCTTCTGCACCTGCCGGCTGGAACAGGTTGAACTTATTAACCTGTGAGTGACTTTTCATTTTCCTAAATTCTGTTCAATTTAAAGGTTTCTGTTTGACATAAATTTTTAAAAGGCTCTAATAAAAACACCATGTCACATTAACTCCGTATTCACTGACTTCTTCGGCCATCTGCTACTTTAACAACTCACACATTTGGTGAACAAAGTACAGCCAATATTATTCAGATGCAGGGAAGAATTCCAAGGCTATTGTTTATTATTAAGTGTTGGTAAGTAGTTGGGTTTTTTTGCTTTAATCACAGCATCTTCAACCTACATCAGTCTTCCCCAGCCTGGCTCTCTCTGAAATTCTCAGTCTCTCTGTTGGGAATTATAATTCAAGACATCTGGAAAGCACAACATTGGGCAAAGCTGATCTTAGATGGTACTGAAAAAAGCAAGATGTAAGCTTAATGAATATGTAAAATAAATAAAAATAGCTATGTCCTTTTGGATTAGCCTTCTGAGGATTTTTTCCCCCACTGGATAAGAGGCTACAGGCAGTTATCAACTTAAACTACAGTTGGGACCAGAACTTAAATGTTTCATGGAATGCAAATCTATCCTGGTGGCTGAAAAGAAAAGAAATTAGTGGAATGTCCTTAGAAAAGCAACAAGCTTCTTAGTGGCCCAGGTCGAGATTATGAACATCTGTTCATGTCATCAGGACATGAATATAATGGCACTTAATTAACCTATTGTAATGAGATCTGAACTTGAGATCTACAGTCTTTCAGGGATCCAATTAAAGAACAGTGATTTATGTGAAAAAAAATGCTTAAAAGACAATGATCTGGCCAAACATGATATCTCTGGATGATGACTAAATGGTCTTCATTTACCATCCTAATTAGTGGGAATTTTTTTTTAATCTGGTTGTGAAATAAATTCCCCTAGAGTGGGAGGCAAAAGAAAGATTGGGAAGATTGGGACAATGCTAGGGATAGAACTTCAGAATATGTTTTTAGACATAAATGTTGCACATCTTCATCAGTGCTCGATCTCTACATATTTGTCATTGATGCAAATGAATCTCCAGGGATGCCATTCAAAGAGAACTAAATCTAAAATGAGCAGTTCATAAAATTTAACGAGACCTATTGTGCACGTAGTATAAATTGCCTGAACTTTTTAACAGCTCACATTTACTATAATCTGTATCCAGAACAATAAATGAAAATTGTAGAGATCACCAAAATAATAGTCTTAAGATCTTAACCCAGAAACAATAATAGGAATTTTGAGAACATTCAGATACCTTAGATCAGGGGTGTCAAACTTGCGGCGTCATGTTGTCGTCACATCACATGTCATGACTTTTTCCCCCTTTGCTAAAATGGGGGTGGGCATGGCCAGTGCATGACGCCTCTGGCCCGTTTGATACCTCTGCCTTAGACAAAACCCATTGCTATAGAGGAGGTGTATAAAGAACTACATTATTGTTTTCTCTAAAACTAGCACAGTGATAATATTTAACATTCCAGTTTATGCACAAATGGGAACAACCGAACAAATACGATGGTAGACTATGGAGTATGCAAAAGTATAAACAACATTTCTAATTAACCCTGTTTAGCAATGGCATCCGTCAAATGGGATATGAAATCATGAAGTGAATGCAGTAGTAATAAACATTGTGTATGTTGCATGTAACATTCTCCAGTAAAACAAGGCACCAACTTATAGTTTGAGAGAATGACTCAGAATCAGAGTTGTATGATCATATTACTTTATGCTGGCTATTACACTGTTAATTAAATTTTGTTCAAATAGCCAAGTTTAGGAGCCCAATTCTAGCTGTTTTTACTTAATTGTAACTCCATCAGGAAATTATCTCCTAACGAGTAAGTTTATGATGGCAGTCTTGTACATTTAAGGTTGAACCTTATTTGCATTGATTAGAATGCAATTTGGCTACAATGGAATATCCAGCTATATGGGAGTAAGCTTTATTGAAAGTGTGTTCCTTGCTCCAAAAATGTGCATGTTTTTCTTAGCTAAACTGTGATAGGAAAGATCTAAACACAACAATTGAGTTCAATTCACACTCCTGCTTGATACAGTAATCTACAGATGTCTGAAAACTCTTTGCTGCCTTAAAGAAGCATCAAGATGGCTTCTATCCCTGCAAAAAAGCAAGACGTCTGGGGAGAGTTAAAAATAATATTCAAGAATCTTCATTTGTTATGATACAAGTTTATATTGTTTGTACATCTTTTTATCCTAATGCAAGCAGTCCTTGACTTGCAACCACAATTGAATACAAAATTTCCATTACTAACCAAAGCAGTTGTTAAGTGAGTTACGCCCAATTTTATGACCTTTTTTTGCCATGGTTGTTAAATGAATCAATGCAATTGTTAAGTGAATCACACAGTTGTTAAATGACTGCAGATTCTCCCATTGATTTGGCTTGTTGGAAACTTCCTGGGAAGGTTACCGCAACTGTCAACAAATACATGCAGGTTACCAACTGCCTGAATTGTGATCACATGATCAAAATGACCCTGGGGTCATTTGATCACATGACCATGGGGATGCTGCGACGGTTGTAAGTTCAAGGACCAGCCCATTTTTTCAGCACCACGGTAACTTTAAATGCTCACTAAGTGAATGGTTGTAAATCAAGGACTGTCTGCACATTATCTCTTTATTTGGGCTAATATTGGGTATAGAAACACAATAAGCACTGTGTCAGATCCCTAAATGTGAATCTGCCAATCTTTTGGGAGAAGGGAGATCTTAGATGTGTATCTTTTCTTTTATTACCTTTGTATGTAACAACTGCTATTTTATAACCTGTATCCTGTTTTATAAACTGTATACCATATTTCACACGTATTGAGGAATGTGAAGGAGGGAGAGCCATGTGGTATTTTTCCACTATGTCAGCTGGGGTGGGGAGATTCACCATGAGAATGCATCCTTATCTCTTTCCCAGGATGCTGTTACCAAAACATCTTCACACCTGTGGATTGGCCAAATCTGCATCCGCCAGACGGGAGGGGTTCCTAATGCCTTAAACTCTAACTGTTTGCCCAGGGGTTTTCAGAGATTGCTTTGAACTGTCTGCTTTCACTACTTCTCAATAAATGTTTTCCTTTTGAAAAGCTTCGTCTTCAAAAGTTCTTTCTGTTTTTGGGATGGTAGTAGAGGCAGATCCTTACACATTGGCTCAGTTGAAGAAATTGTTTTCTTCAAAATAACCAATGAACTGCAAACAGAAAGGGTTCTATCCCAATTGGTCAAGAGCCTTCATGCCAACATATTGGCAAAGTATATTTTTGAAAGTAAGCAGGAAACTGTGGATGGGGGGTGCTTTGAGATTCAGTGGACATTCAAATAGAACATGGGTGTCAAACTTGCAGCATCATGTTGCCGTCACTTGATGTTTCTTGACTTTTTTTCCCTTTGTGGAGCTGGAGTGGGCATGGCCTGCACATGACGCCTCCAGCCCATGGGCCCCCAGTTTGACACCCCTGATATAGGAGGACATTATCCATTTCTACCCTCCAGAAATGGTTGCAATCTAGTTCTAACAATGAGACAAAGAGACTGGTTCAAATCCTTTCAATATTAGGAAGGAAGGCTATCCTCTCCAAAATTCCAGGACTCAATTCCTTTCTCTAAAAGAAATCAAAACCCTCTTCCTCGTCATTCTCCAGTTTTGCAGGTTTTGCTTCATCAGCTTTCTTCAGTCTATCGCTTCTCTTATTCTGGAAATTGCAGTGACTGAGTATTCTTTATTTCAGGAGGAGAATGTCCTGTATAAGAAGCACAGAGGGATGCTGTTGAGATAGTCTTGGATGGTTCGCTGTCAAAGAGAATATATAATACGATATTATCTGAAGGTATTTCCCCCATCCTCATGTCTTATATTTTTAGATTGTAGCCTGTTGGCTCCAACACAAAGATGCATTTAGGAAGTATGGATCAAGGCCATTTAGGATGAATTTTACAACAGCCAACATTTCTTTTTTTTTTTTTAAGTAACAATGGCCATTTTGACTCTGGGAGAAAAATGCAAAATTCAGAAAGGCAGTATGAAATACTGTTATCCAAAATCATAGTATGCATTGCTCAGGATCTTTTCTCGAACAGGCAAGCTGGTTGGAACAGGGGAAGGAGAAACAATTTTCCCCATTTAGCCAAGTACTGCTATGTATGTTTTTCTTATAAGACTAAGAACTTGGCAAAGTATTCTTGTGCCTGAAGCAGGGAGAATAAGGCTCAGGATTTTTATATATTCTGGAAGTTGTAATTACTTTTTCAACGTTTTTAGTTCAAGCTGTAACCAAGATAAAATTCTAATATTTAAAAAAAAGCTTTGAGACAAGTCTGCAGTACTGCTTTCTAACTTTACAAAAGATTGTAAATTCTTGGCTTCTGTGTTTGCATCAAATCACGATTAATAAGCAAAGAACCCTGTCACTGTTTTCTCACACTTCCTTCTGGTTTTCTTTTCCCCACACCATTAAAGTTCTAATTCTTTCCAATTAGTGTGAATCCACCTCAGCACACACACAAAATTATCACAGGAATTAAAAATATTTCTTCACATTAGCTGGTGGCGGAGATAATCTGCTGACATGAGGCGTTGGACATGGCATTACACCATTTTTTTGCCTCATTTTCTCTGGTTCCCATCAGGGAAAAGCAAATGATGCAATGTCAACAGCGTTCTGAAAATGTAACAAAATTAAAACTCTGTTTCTCAAGTAAGCCTGCTTTACATACTGCGTGCAAGCATGGGGAAATACAGCCAAGGTCATAGGCACACTGTGATAGGGAATGCAAATTCTTTCGGCTTTTGCGGGGCCTACGTGGTATGTTGTAACTACGTAGTTGTGGTGAAGCAATGGGACTAATTCCCCATTGCTTTTCTTTTTTAAAAAAAAAAAAACTCTACTAACTTTCAAAATAGAAAGATAAAATTATCAGAAACTAATAATAAACGGAATGTGAATGAAGAGTGAAAAGTGAAAAGAGTGAAGAGTAAAAAGAAAGAGTGAAGATTCAAAAGAAAGAAGACAGAAGAGTCACAAAATAAAAAATAAAGATGCAAAGATTTTTTTTAAAAAAAGAATGACTTCCCATTTCTTTTACAGCAGATATAAACAAAACTTACATTATGGATTTGCTATATGGTTATAATGTAACATCTATTTTTAATAATTTATTGATATTACTAATCAGCAAATCCATATGTCATAATTTCATTTTTTCCTGTTTGGCTCAAAAAAAAATCCAATAGGAACTACCAATTAGTATTAATCAATGAGTTTTCTTTAACCAGAGTTGTCAGTTTTGCCATCTCAGCCAACTCCATCAACTTTACCAATCATCCTTCTATTGTAGGTATTATTGAATCTTTTCATTGTTGGGCAAATAGGAGCGTCTCTGCATTTATAAAAACAGAATCACATTTGACTTTTCCAAATTTTTATCCATTATCACCAACAGAAATATCTCTGGTCTCAGTTGTATGTTGATCTTCAAGATTTTCTGAATTAGTATATGTATTTGAGGACAGAATTTTTTTTTTTAGCTTTTCTACAACTCCACCAAAGATGGTAAAAACTTTCTTCTAGATATCTGCATTTCAGCACATATATGAAGTCCCTTTATACATTTTTATTTTCCATGATGAACACTATCTATACATAAATTTATAAAAATTATCTTTAAGATTGCAATATAAGGTTAATTTCAACCCCCTTGTCTACATGTTTTCCCATTGGTCTGTTTGTATATTCAGAACTTTTAGCTCATTTTATCATAGTCTTTAATTTATTCATCTTCAGTTTTGAACCCCAACAATTTTGTACAAGTCAGTAATATGTTCATAATTAGTACATAACTCACAAGCAACTTTATCAAGTTCTTTTCTCACATTATCTTTTAGATGACTTTTAGGTAATAAAAAAGAGATTGATCTTGATGAGCGTATTATTTTAAAACTATTTTCAAAATATTTGACAATATTATTAGAATACTTATAATTATTCAGTAATGATATATGTGTATAATTTAAATTTCATATCTTTTTTGGAATTAGTGCAATACTAGTTTCCTTCTATGGCTCTGGCATCCTGTCCACTTGT
Organism: Pseudoxyrhopus heterurus; assembly: GCA_032468235.1. Taxonomy (NCBI): domain Eukaryota; kingdom Metazoa; phylum Chordata; class Lepidosauria; order Squamata; genus Pseudoxyrhopus; species Pseudoxyrhopus heterurus. The sequence continues at coordinate 188,319 of JANHJO010002279.1, read as the reverse complement.
AAAATATTATTTATTGTGTGCTGGAATGGTTGTAGAATTTCATTTTCAAAACATATATAGTAAGTTCCTGGTAATCCATCCAAGCCAGGTGCTTTACCTGTTTAATCTTTTTATAGCTTCTGAAACCTCCATTATTGTTACAACAGGCCCATTAGTAATCTGGATTTACATGTCTGTAAATCATGATAGATTTTTCATTTTAAGGTAATGCTGTATTTTTTCTGGAGAAATGTCCCATCCTTTGCACAAATTAGAATAGTATGATAAAAAGGTTTTTGTATTATATGTTATAAACATAACTCCCTCTTGAAGCTTCAAGCTTATCTTTTCTTTCTCCTTCCTTAATTTTATAGGCATCACTGCTCTTAAAAGTTTTATTTTATGAATTTCCCTGCCCCATTGGCTGTGTTAATACACAACACAATGAGTCACAAACTAGTGTATTTTAGCTTAATGTATTGAGTGAAGCCAACCCATCATATTAGTTTATGGTGTGTTGTACAGACTATGGCTTAACTGTATCAATCTTCAATTAACCACGGATGTGCAATGAAAATACCGGTATTCAAGAGCTCACTTTTTGACAGTTCTGGCTAAACTTCTTTTATGGATTTTATAGCAACTCATTCATTTAGTTTCTACAGCAAAGGAATCTGAGACAGCAGTGCTAAAGACTGGCTGATCTGATGAACAAATGATGATGCATATTATATTAACTATTTACATGAAGGGATTTTGTTTTCCAACTGGAAGAATGAGATTTGTTTAATATATTTTTTTAATTAAATGGTTTTAGACAGATATAGTTCTTAAAATGTAAGAGAGTAAATCCAAGGCTTTTCCTACAAAAAAATCTGTTGAATTTCAACAAAAGAACCCCTGCCAGTTGGGAATAAATGTTGTCCAATGTTGACCTATATAAAGGTTTTATTAGACTTACTACTCTGAACAATTATCCAATAATAATTGCTATCACACGACTTGATGCTGTTTTATCTAAATCCAAGTGTCCTAAAAATAAATATAAATATAAAGAGACCAAGTAAGAAAACTTAAGGTTAGGGTATATGAATGCTTGACCATAACCTAATAAACCCAGTTAACTATTAGAATTTAGAATTCTATAAACATCTGGGTTATACAAGTATGTATATTTGCCATAGATGAAACAAGGAAGACACCAAGGAATTCTACAATAAATAGCAAGATGTGTTAAATGTATTCTCTGGAAATGACGTGATATTACTTAAGGGTCATTGAAATGCAAACTTTTGGGGAAAAGCAGAGCCCAAAATTGTAGGAAGTCTTGGATTGGGTAAGCAATACAGAAGATGATCTAATAGGTTTTGAGAAAACAATTCAATTGCTTTTTTTTTGTCAACTATTGTTTCATGCAGCATAAATGTAGTATATATGTGGATATTACAAGATGGGCAAATCAAATAGGCTATGTAATGCAAAAAAAAAAATGCAAACTAATCAACCAAGACATTTACAGAAGGTGACTATAGAACAGATCAAGATTAGTGTCAAACATATATGAGTGAAAATTTAGAAAATCAGTATGAGTAGCTGTACCAGAAAGGTATGACCAGAGTAAAATCAATGTAAGAAATAGATTTAGTAAGCTTAACATACAGAAAAGTGAACTTCATTTGTTAAGGGAGGAAATAAGAGACATAAGAACCAAACCCAAAAGGATATTTCCATAATTTCTATTGAGCAATGACCAAAATGCCTTTTAGAACAAACTGCTATAATAGCAGTTTGTATGTTTAGGGCAACAAAAAGTATGTGCAATGATTGGATGCAGTTTTTCAACATTAAACAAGAAAGGACAAAGAAACGTATCTCCGTCAAGAATGTCAACAAATGAGGAACATCAGAAGAAGAAGAAAATACGAGTTCCTTTTAAAAAAATCAGAGAAATTGCCAAACATATTCACAGCTGTGGTAAGAATATCCAAGAACAATATGCAAGAGGTCTGATGGAGGCAAATGAGATTAAAGAAGGATGTAGTAATTGGAATAAAACTATTTACAAAAGCAATTAAAGATAGAAGCATTTGCAGATAGACAGAATGTTAAGGATAAATTCAACTAGAAAGTGAGGTACCACAGACAATATACCAGATGTCAAACAGAAAAACACTCAGTGCAGATGAAATATACACTAAATTGTTTAAAACTGAGGGAAAAGAGCTAACAATTCTGTTTCAATAACTATGGAACAAAGCCGAAAAGTTGGAAACAGTGCTTATACATATACCCAGAATGAAGATGCAAGAGAATGAGCTAAATACTTCATCATTAGAGTCATTCCCCTCAGAAGCAGGTTATTACACAGAAGAATTGAGTTTCCCATTGAAGAAAGAGATGGAAAATAAATAAGAGAGGCTTTACAAAGATATGGGGACATGATATGGGTAACACTTGATATATAGTGAAGATAACAATGAAATTTAAAGTTTTACATTTGTTTCCTTGGTTCCAGCAAGGTTCTGATTTTACTAATCATGAGAAAATGTAGACAATATTAAGATTAACCAGAACATTTAATTTTTCTTCCAAGGAATCTTTATAACGAGAAAGAAACCACCGTAAAAGCTGACTGTGGAGAAGCAGAAATGTTATTTTAATTGATTGACATGTGGCATCAAGTTGGTATCAGTTCTTACTAACCACATAGATTTTCTCCATGAGAATCTTTTCAAGGGGTGGGCTGCTGGGATTTCGCAGGGGTTCAGGAGAACCCCTGGGCTAAGAGTCTGCCCAGTTTGGAGAACCCCCAAATCCCACTCCTGGTTGGCTCTGCCCACCCCACCCTGTCCCTCCCCCCCGGAGTCTCCACGCGGCCCATTTTGGATCCCAGGTAAGTGCAGGGCCTGCACGGAGGCTCGGGGAGGGTGAAAAATGGGCCTCCTGGAAGTTCCAGAAGTCCAGAAATGGGCCTGTTTTCAGCTTCCAGAGGGCCTCCGGAGCCCGGGGGAGGCCATTTTCACCCTCCCAGAGGTTCTAGGAAAGCCTCTGGAGCCCGGGGGGGCCAAAATGGTCCCCTGGTGTGGTGCAGGAGGCCGACTAGGCCACACCCACCATGGCTACACCCACCCAGCAACTGGGCAGAGAACCCCTTGCTAAAATGTTTGCAGCCCGCCCCTGATCTGTTCCCAACCTGGTCTTTCAGGTCTTCCAGTGGTGCACCAACTACTGCTTTAATTGAGTCCATCCAGCTTGCTGCTGGTCATCCTGTTCCCCTCTTTCTTCCACCTTTCATAACATTATAAACTTCTCAATACAGATGGATCTTTGCACGATGTGCCTGAAGTAGGATCATTTTTGACCCTGATCATTTGGCCTCAAGTGAGAACTATGGATTGATTTGTTTGACGATTTGTAAATTATTTTTTGGATATTAAGAGCCTTCAGAAAGACAAGTTTTGTTACACTGAATGATCTTCTTCTAAGCCACTGTGAAAGAAGATTTATGGAAGTTTCAAATTTAAAGAAAAATCTTTTTTTATTTGGAAATAAACAGCAAAAGGGGGACTAGAATGTTGATTTGGGAAAGCCTTTAAATGGACTAAGAGGCCAGATTGACCAGAAGTAAGTTCGGAAAAAAAATACTTCCTATAAATTGTTGAAAATCTTACTAAAAATACAGGAATATTTTGAGTTTAAATGTAGGAAATCTGTTCCTAGGAAAATGTTCTGGCTAAGAGAAAAACATGAGAAGAGTTGATTTTGAAGACTGGTTACTAGAGGCAACCAGAAAGAATTAAAGATTATTTGTAGTTCTTCCCTTTTAATTATGAAGACCTCACAAAAAAGTATTTTAATTCTAGAAGAATTCAAGAATATCTGGTAGCAATGTACCCAGAGTCTACTTTTTAGAATATCTTGTATAGTAAAAATGTGCTTAAAAGAAGAAGATATGACTGAAAATCAAGCTGTTTAGAATATGGACTTAAAATTGATAGGGTACAAGATGAATGGATTTAATGGCTCTTAAGGGGATTTTGGTGGTTAAGACTGAAAGATGAGAATGTTTGTGAAAATGTTTGTACTTGTCTTGATGACGGGGGAACATTATTTCTTTCTATATGTCTTTACTTTTGTTTTTTTCCTTTTTATATATTTATATATAAATATTACCTTTTTCCCTCCATCCCTTCTTTTTTCTTTTCCTTTTTGCATGACTTTTTAATATATTTTCCTTACTTTGTATTAGTTTTTTGTGTTCGTATTTTAAACTTCAGTTAAAAAAACTTATAAAAAAAGGGAATTTCAGTATATACCTCCCATCTTTGTTTGTTCTTCTTGGAATCAGTTACTACCTGTCCATTGGCATCCTTTAGCACAGGGGTGTCAAACTCAAGGCCCGGTGGATGGATCTGGCCTGAGGGGCCACCTTGGAAACCGCAAAGGACTGGCCCGTGGTGCCTCTGCCAGTGAAAATGGAGTTTGGGAGGGGAGCCCTCCCGAGCTCAGTTTTTGCTGGCAAAAGGTTGCAGCAGGGCGTTGCAGCTGAAAACAGAGCTCAGGAGTCTGTTTTCGCTGGCAGAGCGCCTGGGCCACCACAGGTGCTCCCGATACGAGTGATGTTGAGCTGGCCACGCCCACCCCAGCCATGCCCCCTGGCCCTCCTAAGGTCAAACACAACCCTGATGCGGCCCTCGATGAAATTGAGTTTGATACCCCTGCTTTACCGTAACAATTTGTGATTGGAATCCTTCAATTCAGAGATCTTTGGAAATACTTTCTTGTTTTTCCTAATTTGTTTCTATCTTCAATGTATTTACAGGTAATGCTTCTTGCCCCTTCTAATTACATTGATTCTATTTTTTTTAATTTTCATTTTGATTACATCTTTTTAACTGTTTTAGATTCTATGCTTTTGTATTGCAAGCCCCTTTATTGATAAACAAAAAAGGCAGGATCTGAATATTATAATAATAATAGTAAATCTGACTTAATATCACTTTAAAGCCAAATTACAATTACTGTGATACAAAGACAAACCTTTGTTTTTGATAATGGCAGAGTTTTCCTGCTTATTGTCTGCTAAATTGTGCCTGTATCAAGAGGCCTGAATAGAGAAAATTAATCTTTTGTAGACTTTTGAGAAGGCTTTCTTGCAATGAAGCCCTGGGCATAACACTTGTCTTATGAAAAATTCCTGTCAAGCTCTGAATTTCACCAGTGAGATTAACATGACTGTTCTTAATAAATGTCTTTTGCATATTTATTGATATAAACACTAAAATGAAAACAATACCTTTTATTTGTACTTGCCATACTTTGTTTTCTAACGGGAGGAGCCAGTTGTGATGGGCTTCCTGCTGCCCTTTCATTTTTTTCAGCCTATTATACAATTTTCCGCTGCACCGATCGCCTTCTGCCATGTTGAGTGCTAGCCAATCTTGCCATCTTCAAGAGCAGCTGGTGTAACATCTTTCCTAGAGGAAGAACAGGGGTGGGGGGAAAGCCAATGGTGGTAGAGACTCTGAAAGTTCCTTGCTCCACTGGAACTGGCTAAGGCAAAGGTGGGGAACTATGGCCTCTTTTTGACTTGTGGACTTCAACTCCCAGAATTCTGGAAGTTGAAGTCCACGGGACATAAAAGAGCCATAGTTTATCACCCTTGGGCTAAGGGAAAGAAGTAAGCTTGGTGGAATTAGAAAAGGGGTCAGGACCTTTATTTGGAGACAGTCAATGTTGAGGTTGTTTGAAATCACTGCAACTAATCTCTATGTTCCAAGAGCAATCGGATTTATAATTAATGGGGTGGGCTCTGAAGATATTTTGCTGCTAAGGGCTATAGTCAATGACCAAGCTGGAAATTCAATTTACTTTGTTCCTAGCGGTAGGGTATTGTCCTCCAATGGAAACAGCAGGGTAAATTAGGTGATCTTTAACAGATTCTGTTCTCTAAGAAGGGAAATAGTTGGACAACTTCAGAAGACCTGCTGAGATATTGAGGTGATGTAAGGGTACGTGGGAATGACCTTGGGAGACAGAAGGAAGAACAGAAGGCTAGGCAATGGTCAGATAAGAGGCAGCTTAGCCTGCAAAATAAATGT
>JANHJO010002279.1:114253-125548 GCA_032468235.1 Pseudoxyrhopus heterurus | reverse complement strand
TGACTCTGTAAACCGCTTAGAGAGGGCTGTAAAGCACTGTGAAGCGGTATATAAGTCTAAGGGCTATTGCTCTCCTGGATCTCTTTATGGTTGTAGTTCTGGATTTCTGCATGAGTTTTCACGCATGCCCCAGATGCAAAGCCTTAAACGTATTTATTTTTCCCCTTCTTTATGGATACCCTGATGCCTAATAAGGGTGGATTTGTGGCTAAACCCCTTTCCACATTGGGAGCATATGTAAGGTTTCTCTTCCGTGTGATTCCTCTGGTGTCGAACAAGATGATGACTGTAAACAAAGCCTTTCCCACATTCTGAGCACTTAAAGGGTTTCTCTCCCGTGTGGATCCTCTCGTGGGTCTTCAGCTGCGACGGCCTGTTGAAGCTTTTCCCACATTCTGAACATTTGTAGGGTTCCTCGCCCTTGTGGGTCCTCTCGTGGTTATGAAGACTCGACGTCTGGTTGAAGCTCTTCCCGCACTCCGAACATTTGTACGGTTTCTCTCCGGTGTGGATTCTCACGTGAACAACCAGGTTCGATTTGAGGCAGAAGCTTTTCCCGCAATCGGAGCACTGAAACGGTTTCTCTCCGGTGTGGATCCTTTCGTGTCTCCCAAGGCTGGCTTTCTCACCGAAACCTTTCCCGCAGTCCGAGCACTTGTAGGGTTTCTCCTCCATTGGCGTTTTCCCTTCTGGAAGGTGAGTCTGGTGATGCTTCATAAAGTACGAGATTTGCCGGAAGCTTTTGCCACAGTCCGGACACTTATACGGCTTCTCTCCGGTGTGAGTCCTCTCGTGTTCTTTCAGGTTTCCGGCCTGGCTGAATCTTTTCCCACAGTCACAACACTTGTACGGTTTCTCTCCCGTGTGGGTCCTTTGATGGGCAATGAGGTTAGAGCTCGTGCTGAAGGATTTCTCACAACCCGAACACTGATACGGCTTCTCGCCCGTGTGAAACCTGTAATGGGTGGCCAGCTCAGAGTTCTTTCGGAAACTCCTCCCGCAATCCAAGCAAGCATACGGTCTCTCGCCCGTGTGGGTTTTCTCGTGTTCTTTCAGGGAGCCGGAACGGCTGAATCTTTTCCCGCAGTCCGGGCATTTGTACGGTTTCTCTCCCGTGTGGGTTCGGACGTGCAAAACAAGGCTTCCCTTGTGGCTGAAGTTTTTCCCGCAATCGGGGCAGGCGAACGGTTTTCCCCCCGTGTGGATTCTCGCGTGGGCAATCAGGTTGCCCTTTTGGTCGAAGCTCTTGCCGCAATCCAAACACTTGTACGGTTTCTCCCCCGTGTGGATCCGGTGGTGTCTAATCAATTTAAAGTGCGCGTTGAAGGACTTCTTGCAGTACAAGCACTGGTACACGGCCTGTTCGTCTTGGATGGCGTTGCAGAGCGAACTCTTCACCTGTTTCCGTTCGCGGAGTCCCTCCTGGCCGGGGATTTCATTTCCCCGGGAGGAAATGCAGTTAGCTGCAATCTTTCTTTCCGGAGAGTTCCCCCGAGGCTTCCACAGTTCTTGGGCACCTTTCCCGGGTTCTCTGTGCACAACATTGCCGCACACATTCTCTTCAGCTGCTCCTTTGCGCATGTCCTCTTCCTCAGGTTTCCATCGACAGTCCTCATTTTTTACCTCAGACACGTAACTTTTGCCTGAAAGGAATAAGCAGAGATTTTTTTAATTTTTTTTTTTTAAATACAGGTAGTTAGTCCTTAACTTACAATAGCAATTGGGACTGGAATGATTTATGACCTTTTTTTCACTCTTACGACCACTGCAGCATCCCCACGGTCACCTGATCAAAATTCAGGTCCTTGGCAACTGGCTCATATTTATGATGGTTGCCCTGTGTGATCGGTGTTTGTAACCTTCCCAGCTGGCCTCCGACAAGCAAAGTCAATCGGGAAGTTGGATTCAATTAACGACTGTGTGATTCGCTGAACAACTGCAGTGATTCACTTAACAATGGTGCCTTGCTTAGCAATTGTGGTCGTTAAGCAGAGGACTACCTGTATTCCAGATCTATGTTGACCCAGATGTCTTAGCCTTACGAAGAACCACACAATGGATGTGGTTGCTCAGCCAGCTGCAATTGCCTCTGGCAGTTAAATTCACCATCCCAAACGGTTCCATTTCATCAAGGAAATGGTTATGGTCAACTTCATCAAATGCGTTACGGAAATCTAAGTACACCCTATCTGCAATATTAATTCATTCATTCGTTCGTTCATTCAATCACTCAGAATAGAGTTGAAAGGGACCTTGGAGGTCTTCTAGTCCAACTCCCTGCTCAAGCAGGAGACCCTATACCATTTTAGATAAATGGTTGTCCAATCTCTTCTTAAAAACCTCCAGTGATGGAGCACCCAGAACCTCTGAAGGCAAGCTGTTCCACTGATTGATTGTTCTGTCAGGAAATTTCTCCTTAGTTCTAGGTTGCTTCTCTCCTTGATTAGTTTCCATCCATTGCTTTTTGTCCTGCCTGCTTTGGAGAATAGGTTGACCTCCTCTTCTATATGGCAGCCCCTCAAATACTGGAAAACTGCTATTATGTCAACCTTAATCCTTCTTTTCTCTAGAGTAGCCATCCATACCCAGTTCCTGCAACTGTTGTTCGTATGTTTTATTTTCCAGGCCTTTAATCATCCTAATTGCTCTTCTCTGCTTTCCCTTGGTCTATTCATCTAATCACTTTGCTGCATGATGATGTTGTGGTTGTTATTTTTATTACTCTTCAGGGAAACCTTTCCCAAAAATATAAGGTCACCCAGAGTCATGCATTTGAGATGGACAGCCATATAAATTAAATGAATAAACAGAAAGACAGAAAATGTAAAACCACTGCTTGCTTTTCTAACTTAAGATCATCTATGGAATTTTTCTCACCTTCATTATCTTTGGTCTGGTCAAAAGTGATGGCTTCCTCTTCCTTTTTAACTCTACCTGGGTCAAAAAGAAGGATGCTGGCCTGCAACTTCTGCAGATCTTCCTTTTGACTCATCCCGGACATTGGAACATCTTCATGAAAAATTCTTTGGAAAGAGGTCACCAGTTTTTCATCCAGCCTGTTTTCATCTTCTTTGGGAAGACTGTATTCCACACTTGACTTCCTAATCAACGAGAGGCAAAATTAGAGAACTATCACCCCAACTTTGCCCCCAATTTTGCTGACAACAATGTCTGTCAACCTAGCAAGGATGTTTAAAGATAAATCTGCTAAGTGTTGGAAGTGTCGTGCAGAAGCAAAAAAAATATTGGTTAAAAATACATACTTGGTTGGAAAAGATGTCATTGCAATATAGTGAGTTGAAACCTGAGATATTCTTATTGGGGATTTTACCTGAAACTTATAGTAAGGAGGATGTATGTTTGATTATTCATGTATTGACTGCAGCAAGGATTGTATTTGCGCAAAACTGGAAGAGTGAAAAGATGTCAACTGAGGATAAGGTGATAAGTAAAATTTTGGAATGTGCAGAAATGAATAGGTTAACGTTGGCAATTAGGGAGAAAGAAGACATGGAATACTATAGAGTATGGGGGACATTTTATCGATGGTTAGAGAATTGATGTAAAAAAGAGTAATAGAAAATATCAAGAATGCTGACTATGTAACCACTAGAATAAGGAAAATTTGTATAAATGGACTGAAATATAATGAAAATTGGAAAAATGATTGCGAATACTTTTTGTAACCTGCTCTGACATACTGTTTGATTTGATGGATGATGTTACTTATAAATAAAAATTTAAAAAAATTGGAAAAAAAATCTCGCTGTAACAGGATTAGCTGTTCGTTTGTATAAGCAGGCTCAATTGTCAAGGACTCCTGTTCAGTTCTCCAGATAGGTTTGTAAAATCTCCAGCATGGAGTCCTGGAAGACAATTGCCAATTTGGACTAGATAAGCTAGTTATGAACAAATTTCTCATATTCACATTTTTTTATATTAAGCAGAACATAGAAGTGGAAAACATGCAGGGTAGGAATTCACTGGCACAATAATTCCCCAGTAGCAAATTCTGTGTTACACTTGCAGAAGTTGGGGCAGAGGAAGAGGAAGGATGGAATACCTAACAAAGATCTAAATTGTCCCAATTACTTGGTACCATCAGTGTTGATTCTTAGTCAAAACCCTTATGCATGCTAACTGTATTTTGCCACTTGTTTAACAACTTGTTTAACAATGACTGACTCTATCAGTCATTAATGGAAAAAATACCACTTTGTATCAACCCTTTTCTGTTGGTATTAAGTGGCAAATCTAAGTGAGTCGTAATATCCATATTAACAGTTCCCATGTAGTCCAGCTCAATTGTAGAAACAAGCTGCTTATGTTAACAATATTTTAAGGTAGCAGCACAGAAGTATTTGTAGAACAGAAATGGATATGCTAGGTTCCAGAGCCACCTGTAGATGTTGAAAATATTTTACATATCTCATCCCTGTCCAAAGTTGTTACCAAATTGTAATGTTTAATGTGACAGGAAAAAAAGACAAAGTAATTGATGTTATCTATAATCAATGTAATTGTAATTAATTATATCATGAATGCATTCCTTTAAATGTAGATGGAATGAAACCAGTGCAATTTTTTCTGTATCCCACCCATTACTTTTAATAATGTGGCCAATTTTGTCTTGGCCTAATAGAAGATCCGAGGATGCTCTCAGAGCAATTTACCTAATCCTAAGAAGTTGTTTGGAATATTGAAACAATCATCATTTATACTTAGCACTGAATACAAACCCCCCACAATGAAGAAAAAATGATTTTATTTTCTTGTTATTTTTGTACTACAGTTACTCTGTTTTTTTTAAAAAAATTGTTTTAATAATTTTTAGAGAATTCAAGGACATCAAATCAGCAACAGTTTACGCATGTTTGGTCAATCCATATCTGGGAGAATTGATGTAGACAGCAATGGGTATTCAGGTGAATTAAGTATTTTGTTTGTTTTAAATCACTTGGGCAATGTTTTTTTTTAATTTCTTGGCCACTTGTCTAGGACATAAACCTAAATGAATAAATCAAAATCATTATGAACCAAATAATGAAATGCAATAGAACTGGCATGGAACACACATGTTGTAAAAAGCAATTTAAAGGCAGCCTGTTTATATGTAAGTGAATTAATATGCACGGTCCCACAGGCAACTACTTAGCATTGAGTCTTATTGAATTAAACAGACCTTTCCAATGCTTTAAAATTGCAGCATTGCTATGCTAATTTTTTTTTCCAGACCAATGTACTGGAATTTAACAACTTGGAAAAAAAAGAAAATGGATAAATAGAACCAGACATGTAATTTTATTAGAAATCTTTAGTAGTGGGGTAATAAGATCAAAGCACTGACAAATGTAAGTGCAGTATACCTACATGTGACGTTAGTATTTTGCTCCATTCTGTATATTAGTAAATCAAATGTAAGTATTCTCCTTTCATTGTAATCTTTAGTTTCTTCTGGTTCCTATAATGTCCAGCCTTCAAAAGTTCTATCATTTTAAGAATTCAAAATAACAGCATTTTCTCATGGGAAGGAGTTTTATAATTAAGTATGAAAATTATGTGTCCCTTGAAAAAGCACTAACCATGATTTGAGCAAAGATTACTACCAAAGCTCTAAACTCACCGGAGATCAATATCTTGTCACTGTAAGGAGCAGCTGTCTGGAGCACTTGTGGGCGATTGCAAGTTCTCTCCTTGTATGGAGAGAGCTAGTCTACTTGCCAACTCATCATTCAACTGCGATTGTCAACTCCACTTTTAATGGAGCAGTCTCTAGTTCACCATTTCTTCCCCAGAAATCCTGGGTAAGATAATTCTAGAGGGATCTAGAAGATAAGCCACATAAAGCTTTTTAGTTTATAACCAGCACTTTGAATTGGAATCAGAAGCAAATTAGTAGATTAGTAGTCAGACCACCACATTTTGGAAGAATAGTATTTTCCAAATTATCTTTAAAGGCAGTCTCATTGCAGTCTTTAAGTTTGGGGTGCTAAGGGAATGAGTCACAGTTGTCAAAACTGCCTGATCAAAAAAGTTAAAAGACCTGGTCTTTCAATGAATGCGCCAACTGAAGTTGGGCAAAGCCTCCTAACTCTAATCCCCCACTAGCTTTTCTAGAAGACAACTCCAGGAAGAATCCTAAACAATGAAGCATTCCTTTGAGAGAGTTACACCTCTGTCTACAGTGAACACTGAAGTTTGGATAGAGCCAGCTTGATCATGGCTCCATCTTGCAAGGATTTAATTTCAACTGACTTTGACCATACAGGGTCACAGCTGACTGCACAGCTTCAAGACATTGGACAAGGATTTTCACAGTATCCTCATACAGCCTGGACTAGCAGTGTGCAGTATGCTTCATTCCAGACTGGCTGCTGACTTCGCCAGTGGTATCATATAAACGTTAAATTGTGTAAGGGAGAGAACCAAATCCTCCTGCAGAGCTTGGCTGTTTGTCTCCCAGGCTGGAACCAGAAAGGAGAAAAACCTATGTAACAGGGTGCCTCCAATCTACAACCTTAACTGGTGGAGTCCAGTAGAGTCCACTGGTCCAGAAGAATGCCATGTTAATAAATAGGTTAGTCATACCATGAAAAAATGTTAGATATTGATGAACAAGACTTGTTTGTTCTATTGCTCCTTCTCTAGACAACATGCAGCTCGAGAACATTGTTTAATTTTGTTCATGACTTACTACAATGTAAATTCTGCATTCTAAAAGCTTCTATCTATGAGCATCACCATTGAGAAACCGAAAACAAATCATGAGGATGCTCTCTGAAGTGTTCTCACCAAATGTTCCTGGCAGTTTGTGTGGAGAATAGAAGCATGCAGGCATATTCACTGATATTTTAACAAGCTGATTCGTCACATTGAGGAAATAGCCTCTGCATGCAGGATTTTACTTGAGAAGTTATAAAGAAAAGATTCAGAAGAAGAGTGAGATGAAAATAAAGAAATCATTACTATAGTATTCATATTAACTACTGTCCAACTTTGACACTTAGGAAGTATGAGGTGAAGATTAGCTATGTTGTACCAGCACAGATGCTAAAGATGTTGACAACATTCTTCTTTTCCGGTATATTGTTAGAGATAGTTTGTAATCCAATCACATTTGCAGGCAGAGTCCTTCAGCAATTCTAGTAAATATTTTCTAGGAAAGCAAAGAGAAATAAGAAAGTGGACAAGACACTTGGTATATTTACACCACAACTGGAATGTATATCATTGTCTTCCAATGCTTCCTCTCAAATATTGTGGAAAGTGCTTTCTTGATGAGAATATTTTGTTATAACTCCTTCGTTAACTGAGTGTTTCCTGGAGTGATACATCAGCCCCCTTCAGGCAACCAACAGGAGGACAGAAGGACCGTATGTTCTATGGTGCCAGAAGAAATTAGGAAGCATGCACTAACTTTATCCGCACGTCCCTAGAGGGAAAATTCTTTTTCTTTGCCCATTGAAACTAGGATATGCTTCAAGGTTTCTTGACTTTTCCATATGTTCTTGATTGCCTATGAAATTTGAAGCAGCAGCATGTGTAAGAGAGGGAGTCAAACTGATAAAAGCAGTGCTGTGGCATCATGATGCAATTCCTGCTCTTTTTCTACATTGGATATTGTATTGTACAGAGCCCCCCCACCCCCCAAAAAAGAAGTGGAGTTCGTGCCATGATGTTATAACCCTGCTTTTCTCATTCTGACAAGAGTAAGATCCCACAGATGTCACCGAAGCAAACTACCTGAAGAATCTTTTTCAAAATACGAAGACCAGGGGTAGTTATGTCAAAGTGATCCCTTTTCCCCCTGCACATAGCATTGGAAAGAAGGCTGTAGAAGCAGGTTGTAAATTACTACCTTTAGATTTTGAGCAGGCATTTAATTTTTTGCGATAAATAATTGCTCTTCCCTTTAGAGGACTCTACAATTTACTTTCTTCCATTTCAGATTTCTTGTGGATTTGGAGCAGAAATAAATAAAGTAATTAAAACAATTAAACCATATTTTGGTAAATCTGTTTCAGACATTCTAATCATAAAATATGTCTTAATATGTCAGTATATTCCTGTAATTAATGATGTGCAAACAACACTTTGATGTAGTCCAAAGAAGAATGTACAATAAAAGAGAAGTGCCAAAGAGAACATTTATAATGACTCCATCCTCAAACTGTATTCCTGATTTATTTATTTATTTATTTATTTATTTTTACAGATGTAGCAGTTGGTGCTTTTTTGTCAGATTCTGCTGTATTACTGAGGTGGGTTCGAACACATTTTAGGGTTAGAGGCAACTGAACTAAAATTTGCAGTATATAAGCTGATTTCATCAGACTCTCTATTAAACTCTGAACTTAATCATTAAGCGTCTAGTATTAGCATATCACTTAAATATTTAATATATGGGACCATTAGGAGTTATTTTCCAAGCAATGGGAACCTCAGAATTTATATATCTCACAGTCATGTCTTGCATACTAAGATACTGCCATAAGGTGTTCATTAACAATCAGAGGAGGATTTGAAAGCAAAAAGGAAAAGTAGCATTTCTTCATCAAACTTTCTCACGTTAAAATATTTATCTGTACATAGCACAAAACACAATCTGTTTTTGAAGTAAGTGTGGGTACTCTGATTCAGATAGAGATTTTAACTTTCAGAAGTGGCCCAATTCTTTCATCCCTCCCCAAATGCTTTTCTATAAATTCTCTTTATGTTATCACACAAAAAGGCAAATGGCACTTTGAGCAGGAATGACAAGCAAGGAGGGAAAAAGTCAATCTCTTGTTTTCAGCTGGATACAATTCTGATCTTGTCTGCTTTTAAATAATAAGTTAGGCATGCGTGCTATTTAATTAATATGTCATTTGATCTGTTAGAATCTAAATCATTGTGTATGTCTTTAAAAAATGGAATGCCCAGCATTATTAATATTGATAGAGTATCTTTTGATCACGAATTTCCCCCTTTTTAGGACAAGGGCTGTAATTATTGTAGAAGCATCCTTAAAACACCCCAACTCTGTAAACCGAACCCTACTGGACTGTGTGAAAAATGGACAACCAGCTGTGTGTGTTAATCTAATGCTTTGTTTTAACTATACTAGCCAAACCATTCCAGGTTACATAGGTAAGCCATAACTGAATTTCCAAAAACAAATGCTGATGGTTATGACAAATTTATTACTAGCTAATCCATAAATCAAAGCTAGTGGTTATTCACTACTATTTTATCATAGTTTAAAATACATATGAGTGTTCTATGACCTCTAAATTCCCTAGAGATTGTGCATCCAAAACTGGCAGCAAGATTTCCTGTCATTTTTTTTGTCAGAAAGCAAGAAAGTAAGGTCACCAAAATTAATCCCCCCCTCATCAAAAAAAGGGCAACTTGCAAAAATCTTGGTGATACTCAATTCATCTCTGGCGGCAAATTGGGGTGGTAACATTTAGGGAGAAGGTGCTCATATGGCAAGAAGGTCCAAAGACAGAGAATCACAAAATGAGAGTTAAACAGTTCATTTCTATAAGACTGCTTTAGGGTGTAGGTTCCTAATTCTGGCAGAAGGTAATGTCTGGCGAGGATGAAACCCAGTGATTACAAGGAATTAAAAAAACGGCAGAAACCCAAGTCAGTAACAGAGCAATAACAAAATTACTTACTTGTCTTAAGTTTAGAAATGAAGCCCTGTAAAATTCTGCATTAAATTTTGATTGCTATATATAAACTATATATAAACACACGCACACACACACTATAATGTAATCATACACTGTAATTATATATATTATAATAATTACATAATTATATAATCCAAAAGATGAATAATGCAACTTTAAAAAAAGTACAAGAGTTAATGTGATCTAAAATGATCCTAGGGAGCAAGTTGAGTTTATTGGTTAAAGACATTAGGTTAGAGACCAGGAAATGCTGAATTCTGGTCTTGCCTTAGGCATGGTAAAGGTTGTCTTTAGCCAGTTGTTCTCTCTCAGAAAAAGGAAACTGCAAGCCATTTACAAAAATGTTGCTATGAAAACTGCATAGAATTCTCCAGACATCTCCCAGAGGCATGGGCATGCACGCACACACAAACATACACACACAATGTTAATAATTTGAAAGTAATTTATCCTGGCATGATTAGCCCACAATGTTCCTCCTTAGGGGTTATGATAATAAAAAGAGAATTCTGCTTATAATCTTGCAGGGTATGTTCCACTAAAACATATGCATAGGCATATGTATTATAATTCACTTTTCAAACCAGAATAAAAAGGTTAAGTACATAGTATTTTATGCATGTTATCTTGGTAAATTGCAAACTTGGAGCACACTCTGGAGAAAAGCTACATGTTCTTTAAGCAGTGTTATATTTGTATGAAGACAGAGAACAATGTCACATTAAAAGACATTAATGTGTCCTCATTATTTACATGCATACACACATACCAGATTCTGAATACACATTTTGATTTTTTTTTCTTTTAAGATTTAATACGGTAATAAGTGATGTTCCAAAGATTGGACAGAAAATCCTGAAAAATATACAACCACTTACAACTTGCTGCCATAAGTAGTAGCTCACCATTACTTTAATGAATATGGAAATGTTTCTAAATATTTTTTTTTAATCCTTCCTCTTATTTTATTCTTTTTTTAAAATCTTTACAGTATTACTTTATAATCTAAGCCTGGATATTAATAGAAGGCCAGATACTGCAGCGAGGTTTTATTTCTCCTCTAATGGAACCTCTGAAGCCACCTCTGGAAGTGTCCGGATCTATAGCAACAACAATTTTGCATGCAGAATCCATCAGGCATTTATGAGGGTAAGATTGTCTTCATAGACTTGTTGGGATGGAAGTGTTTACTGGGAAGGTTATCCAAAAAGTTCTAGTTGTCTTCTGTCAGGGAACCTGCAACAAACTTTGGCCATGGTCATTTGTCCAGATTTATTCGAGTCATGAAAATAGACACTTTTGCTTCTTACATCACAATTTAAGTTTCACATCTATCACAAGTCAACTATACAGATTCTCAATCATCCAGGTCATGGTTGCCCGAAGGTGCTTTTTCAAGAGGCAACTGGACTTTCTGTTTTTTCTTTGAAGACATTTCGCTTCTCATCCAAGAAGTTTCTTCAGCTTTTTCTGTCTCCTCCTGTAACTTTTGAACTTGTAAGAAAACATGGAGGTGAAGTGAATTTGGTATTGGATATAAAAAAATTCATTTTTCAAATCATGTTTTTTCAATACCTGAGAAAAATAGCTAATTGGTGTAATGAAAATAATATAG
>JANHJO010002277.1:147418-158595 GCA_032468235.1 Pseudoxyrhopus heterurus | reverse complement strand
TAGAGAGGGTTGCAAGCCCTGATAGGTGGTATATAAATACAGTGCTATTGCTATTGCTATTGTAAGGTACATACATCATAGGCAACTGAAGGTATCAGGATCAAGCTGGAGCTACTGCCACTTTTAGCTCTATCAGAGTTCTTGGAACTTCAAACCATTGTCAGTGATTGCAGCTAATAATAAAAAACCTTGAGCCTTATTTGTGACATTGCATACTTCTTGGAACTCTTATTGGTGAGGTGCAGACAGTGAACTATTTCAGACATGTGAAGACTCATCTGTTCAGTCAGATTTTTTCTGTAAAAATATATGTATTAATTAATCTCGATCGCCTCTCTTAGTGCTTTAAAACACTAAAAATAAATATTTTTAAACTGGTTGTTTTTGTAGTAATACAAAAGTATTTTTTTAAATTCTTACACTATGTTGTACATCACTACAATATAATCTGGCAGTGTAATTTATTAACTTTAAACAATAAAGGGCAAAACAGAAGATATATTGCTGCTAGCCAAGCAAAACAGAACCCCACCCAGGATATTTATACGTAGTCTGGCCAAACCAAAAACGTCACAATTTCTGTTTTCTGCCTGCAGTGGCAGATCTTCTACACAGTATTATCATTTAAAGCAGCCTTCTTCAAACTAAAGCCTGCAACTCTCAGAATTCACAATGAATATATTTGGGTCTGCAGCCAGAAAATTCTGAGAAGTGCCTTAGTGGAGGACTCTAATTAAGGATATTGACTGATTTCACTAGTCAGGAGGATAAATACCGAAATACTCAAATGGCAAGCTACACCTCTCCAAGGGTTCTATTCATTTCTTCACATACAATGTAGTAGGAGATACCCAATGGGACAGCTTCCCTCATATCCTCCAGAACTGCTACTTAAGAGAGAGCTAAAACAAATCTGAACAATTCTATCTGCACAATGCTTTGCAAGCAAGTCACAGCTAGCTTTCATGTAATTACCCATTTCTTTCTAGGGAATAGGTTATAACAGGCCTTTGGAACAGCTCCACTGGACAGCACTGAACACTCAGAGTGGTGGCAGAAAAGGAAGAATTCTTTGGCATCATTATTACCGTAAATTATATTTAATGATAGATTGTAAGCAATCTTTGATTAAAGTCATTGCAGTTCTTCCTCCTCCATCACTCTAGTTGCCTAAGGAACCATTAATCTCTATCACTTCCACTGGAAAGAAGAAGATGCTCGAAGAGTCTTCCTCAATTTGTTGACTTCCAAATGTGCTGTGATTTAATAACTGTGGACGTTGTAGTTCCAGGAGATCTACAGGGTGACAGGTTGGAGAAGATAATGTAATGAGATATTATTGTTACACAGCGTGGAAAAGGAGAATGTTTTTAGAAATCTAAAAGTTTCACAGTGGAAGATATTGTACCTGTGATAGGTGGCAACCACTCAGGCTAAATTTCCTGTCTAGCTGGGAAGTTAGTCTTCAGCCTGCAAACACAGAGGATAACTATTATAATCATCTCTGAAGAACTGAAGAAGCTTCTTGGATGAGAAGTAAAATATTTTCAAAGAAAACACCAAGAAAATCCAGATGGCCTTTTGGAAAAAGCACTTTTGGGAACCATGACCTGGTTGATTGAGAACCTCCATAGACATTGCCCATAAACAAAGTTTTAATAATAAACAACCCAATAAACTTAATCTCTGCATTTAAAATGTTTATTGCAAAAAAAGAGGAAATCAGAAAAAAGAAGGAAAGGCAATAGTCTGACTGACTATACTGCCTTTATTTTTTAAATTTAATTAATTAATTAATTTTCTAATTATGTTTTGTTAATTACCTACATATGTACATTTGTGGGTTTCACTACACGTTCAGTCTGCATTGCAAAAAGGATAACTAAATAATCAAGGTTTCCTGCTTGGAAGCTGATAGGCAGAACTCTCCCCCTCCCCCCGCAAACAATACGTTCAGTTATGAAAGTTACCTGAAAGCCAGGCTTTGGGGGAACCTGATTGCAAGCACAATGCTTTTTGTCTGATGAGCTGACTGTAGAAATAAAATATTTAGTGATTAAACTTATCTTCCTTAGGACACTTGGTGGAATGATTAAGCCACAGTTTAATTTTCACCAGTTGTGCCACTGTATACAGTAGATGAGTGGGCACTATTTCTGGGAAACGAAAGCTAAATTCCATATATTCAGGCCTTTCAACATGGGATCAGATGTTTTAGGATGTTTTATATCAAAATGCTATACTGTTCCCTGTAAAAACCCAGGAGTTTGTGATCAACACATTCCAGATTAAGCATGGTAAGAAAATGCCAATCACAAGATGCCAGAAGACCCACAAAAGACATATAATATCAATCTATACATATATAGGTTATCTATAAATAAATATATTAGCCAAGCAAAACACTACTATATTTCATCTATGCTGAACATACAATGAGACTTTGCAAAGATTAATCAGATATCTTTTTCTTCCATTCTCCTTAACCATAGTACAATCATAGTCAGGCTATCTCTATTTTCTGCCATATCATCTTGACACTAATTCCTTGTACTCAGCCCAAGAATAAGAGAGATTTAAATCATGGTAAGCTATGCCAGTGTGAAGGTAGTGTTTTTTGAGTATTAAGGGATAGCCACAAGAGGTACAAAATCTATTATTGTCCACAACCCATTCATATAGGATGAAATCAAGTGAGTGGGATCAGAGGGGCATCTTTGGCCATTTCAGTCAGATCTGAAGTCCCAAGTCAGTCATTTTGTTGTTATGGTCTCCCTAAAGATGCTCAGGAGCCCTGTTGCTGATAGCTATGAGAACTGAACAACAACATCATCAAATGAATAACAGTAATATATGAGGTAATGCTGTAAGCATTTTAATTCAATGCCATTAGTACAAGACTAAAAAAAAACAGTGCAATGATGGAATGAAATCTCCTCTACTACCCAAAACTGATTCCCAGAGGACAGAGGAATTTGGAAGTTAGCGTTTATTGCCTGCATAATATATAGCATATGATTTAGTTCCTTTTAATTGCAGTTTTATTTTACATTTTGTTCAGTTCAGTTTCAAACAAATTGAGGTAAAGCCCAAGGGTTTTAGAAAGGAGCTGAGAGGTGCAAGGGGAGACCTGGAGTGTAAGGCCTACTTTCTTCCTGGGACTGGCAAATGTTTCCCCAACAGCTGGTGACAAGCAAAGGAGGAAGGATGGAGAAGTCAGAAGAGTCAATCATCATCGTTTTATCATATGCTGCATACACAAAATCAGAATAGCACCAATCCTCAGTGACTCAGAACAGAAACAGCAGAAACAGGATAGGGACTGACAGTCAAGGCAGCAAAGTTTATGCCAACGAAAGTTTTTGCTGACTCAGATGGGTGGGGAACATTTTAATTCAACGGTGAGGAAAGGCCCTGAAAGCATGTCTTTTATCGATGCTCTCCTTGCGCTTACGCAGAAACCAAAAGGTCATTACAAGGAGCTGTTTTAATTATGAAACAATTTTCCTTTGGAATTCACTGTAACACTTTCCACAAGCAAATAAGCCCCATTTTTTTTAACCGTTAACTAGTCTTCAGAATCAGAATCAGAATCCTTTATTGGCCAAGTGTGAATGGACACACAAGGAATTTGTCTTTGGTGCGTATGCACCAAAGTGCATATAATAAGTGCACAAAATACTATCATTATATAGTATGCCTTGGTTAGGGGGAAATAAACAGCCTTGGGCTGGGAGGAGCAATTCTTCCTTTCCCCTATAAGCACCTATTTATTTTATACCCAACTTTTCATTTACAAGCTCAGCAGTGTACGGGTAATCCTCGTAATCTGCAATTGAGCCCAAAATTCCTGTCATTAAGTGAGACATTTGTTGAGTTTTGCCCTTTTTTAATGTCTTTTCTTGCCACAATTGTTACGTGAATCACTGCAATGGTTAAGTTAGAAACACAGTTGTTAAGTCAACCTGGCTTCCCTACCGTTTGCCAGAAGGTCACAGGAGGGCATCACATGACCCAGGGCCACTGCAACTGTCATAGATAGGAGTCAATTGCCAAGCGTCTGAATTTTGACCACGGAAATGTTGCCACGGTGATAAGTTTGAACAACAATCATAAGTCACTTTTTTTCAGTGGTCTTGTAACTTCAAACTGTCACTAAATGAACTGTTGTAAGTCGAGGACTGCCTGTACAAATTCTTCCTCCTCTTATTTTTCCTCTATAGCAACAAACCTGGTGGGTGGCTGGAGAATGCTTAGAGTCAAGCACTGAGATTCCCTGGCCAAGGGTGGCCTAGAATCAGAGCCCATTCTTAGTGCAACCCGAACTATTATACCACAGTAGCTCTCTTTAATAGATCCACAAATGCACTCCTTGCTTATCTTTATTTCTGTCAGCAGAGCCCACAGCTGGGCTTCAGCCCTCACCAAGAAAGGGCTCCCAATTGCTCTGGACCCAGCCCCATGTTTTCATATTCAATTTCCAGAATAGCGTTTCCCAATTCCAATCTTTTTTGTCACAAGATAAATGTCTCCTTTGGTCACATGAAGCTATCCTTTCTAATGCGTACAATATAAATGCAGGCCATGTGCCTCTCAAGCAGAATAGCACCCTTTATGGATCTCTTAAAATAAGCACATTCAACAGACTGGAGGCTCTGGTGGCGGAAACAAAAGTGCACGGGTTGAAGCCCAGCACAGCCTCCATTCATTACGCAGAGGCCCATATGAGGGAGGTTCATTGCAACACAGTGTGACTGGGCAGCGGCAGAGTTTTGTGGACAACATCTTTAGTTAAGTCAGTAATCCGGGGGAAAAAAAGATTGCCTGACATTTCCCAGAAAAGCGAGACAGCACAATGATGCATTGCTGATTCAATGCTATGACTGGAGCGTTTATAATGTTAACTCTGGTATCATTCATTTCAACAGTCCCTTGTGGCTCCGAATCCCACTGTCTTGCAGCAAGGAAGGAACGTCACGTTAGGCACAGCCGTGACTGCTGCGTGAGCAAAACGCTTCAGCTTGTGGGCCTTCCCTCTCCCAGCCCCTTCTTTGGTTTTAAAGCACGTGCTGAGAAATATTCAGTGACGATGACATAAAATCGGGGGGGGGGGAGAGAGAAAGAGTCATTTATGGACAGTGGAGAAAGAAGAGAAGCATGACCTTTAAAATTTCACTGGTGCCGGTAAATTGCATAATCTATTATCCTGAAGAACCCGCTGCCTGAGGCACTGAAGCTGATGGTACTGAGCTAGACAGCAAACAGTTTGACTAAGTCAGAGGTGGGCAGCTATGGCAACTTTGTGGTCTGTGGACTTCAACTTCCAGAATTCCCGAGACAGCCTTTGCACACCCCGGAGTAAGTTTTTAATGTATTACATGGTACCACAAATTCAGTTGTGTTCTATACTTCACATATGGTAGGCAGCAATATTTCTGCACCAGAAGGGAGACCTAATGCTGTAACTTAAAGTACTGTATATTTGTCCATGGATCTACAATTTATTCATGCAACACTTTTTCCAAAGTTAAACTAATAGGACGAGATTCTAGACAGAAAAAAGTTCCCTGAGGATGGGCTTCAGCGTGAAAGCTCGAAAGACAAAACCTCTGGTTCTGGTGACCAACCCAAACTGGATCCTGCAACATTATCCTGGGACTTGTATATCTGCTTTCATTTGTGAGGGGGAAAAAATTGAGAGGCAAATATGGTATCACCACATAGCGTTTGATGGTACTAACGTATCTCCATCCCTATTACTTCTACTTGCATTAGTGTTTTAAGCTTTGAAGCTGATGGCAAGCTCCTTCTTTCTCACTGCTTCAGAAAAGGATAACAAGGCAGAGTTAATGGAAGTTAAAGAGCAGGGCACCTTAAAGCTAACACAACGATAACAGTGTGATAATCTGGTAGAATTCTGTCAAGCTGTGAAAGTTACTGTGGAGTCCTTGGTGTTCTCTGAGCTTGGTTGGTTGCTTGCAGATGTTTCATTAGCTAAACTAGGTAACATCATCTGCAAACAAGCAAACTAAGAGAACCAAGAACTCCATAGTTCAGCCCTGAGCTACATGTATTCTCTTCTATTGTGGAAATTACTTTTAAAATTTTTGTTTTTTGTTCACATTCATTTCAACTCTGGATAACATACTGTTCTAGCTACATATCTCAGCAGATATGTACTCAGTCCTACAAGGTAGCTTTTAAAACAGCCGTATATTTATCAGCTCAGCTCTACATTCCTAAGTCTATCTTTACAAGTACTGCAAAATTCTGATAAACTATCTTGGTGAGAATAGAAAATAACATGAATCTGTTTACAAAAAATATAGCCTTTTTTTTCAAAAAGAGCTTACTGCATCTGTGGGTCATTCAACTGAAAACTTTTCCCCCACAATTAAATCCATGCTATTATCGAGACAATCAGTTTATTTGAAGACTGCCAGCTCAATATATAAATTTCCCTTTGTAATCAAAATGTCTTTATCAGATAAGACAGTTTTGTTTAAACTACTATTTTCAGCACTTGCTTTGGGGGTTTTGAATATGTTGCATGGAGTAACTGGAGATTTCCTAGCCTTTTAAAAGTGTGTTTTTTTTCTGTCTGTCTGTATTTTGTAATTTCCTGTCAAATACCTCCCCATAATTAACTTTCCTTGCTCCAATCTACTTTCTTTTCTTCTTCTTCCTTAAAAAAAAAAACCTCTTCCAGCTTCCTGAGGATGGTAATAAAATGCTGATTACATGGGGTTGTTATCTGTTTGCCTTTTTCTTCACCTCCCCCTCCTCCAGGGCCCTTTGTTGGTTTCAGCTCTTGGGTTTCAGCTCTTAAGAAGAGAAAGTAACAGAAAAGGGAAGGTAGCGGGCAGCTGGACTGCAGAATCAATAGCATTTATTAGGTCAATGCTTAGGTTTAGAGATACAATTGAGCCAAATAATTAAGATAAGGGCATACTGAAGCTGCAAGTCTCCTTGCCTTTCCAGGACATTCTGAATTTCTAAAAAAAATGGATTATAAAATGAAATGAAGTAACAGTAAATGATTTCATATGAAATGGTCAATGGCAAATAAACTACTCAGAATGGACATGGGCACGGTCAAAACTCAAAGGTGATGGCTTTTCCCACATAAGAAGATTGGATATCTTCCTATATATTCTTCTGAAAAGCCCACATGAAACAGAAGACGGAACCTTTCCCTTAGGGATGTCCTTGAGATCTAGGGCGATTCTGAAGATTTCAATAAGCAATAAAGAACAGCAAAGCTCTAACATAACTTTTAAATAGTGTTTTCATCACTCTGCTCTTTTAATGTTTAAGACAACTTAAAACATAGCTGGCCCCTTCTAAAGCTATACAGTAATAACAGAACTAATACAATCATTCTGATTATGAACATTGTCTACATCTCTTGTCACTTCTCTATGCTATGCTGCATATACAGACAATCTGCAAGATTAGAAAATACTATATTTAACTGGAAGATATCTTTCTGAACACATGACTGCGCAAACAAAAGCACCAGTCTGCAATTCATTATAGCAGCTGTGTGTTTTCACTGGCTGCAATGGAAGCCTCCCCACACAGTAACATTATCTTGAAAAACGCCTGCTTTAATTCACACTCCTGTGTGTTCTCTAAAGCATCTTATCCAATGTGAGTCCAAAACACTGCACGGCCTTATTAAAGATACAGCAAATAGACCACAGTCATGTGAAACATACATTCATATAAAAATGTCACATCATTTTAGCCATTGTCTATCCACTGCAGGATGAAGACCTCTTCCACATGTTGGCACATGGAAGGAATAAACCATAATCTGTCATGCTGGTCCAATGACAGAATACATTAGTCTAATTTCCAGTTCCCAAATATATCTTGTTAAGACAGAACTGATCCCTTGAGGCTTTGGAAAATACTCTTCAAGAGAACTGAACGTCATGATAATACTCACATGCGCACATATGCACTATTTTCTGACCCATGTTTTGGAATTAAAGAGTTCAGAAACACCAAAAAGTGGTCTTCCAAATTGGAAACTGCTATGAGTAGAAACTAAAAACTTTATCATACAGGGAAGTACTATATTGCCCTGTTGAGAGGATGATTTCTTATCATCACTTTTGCAGTCAAAAGTATAGGATTCTTTCGTTGTCAAGTTCTGTTCAAGATAAGGTTGCATGGAAATATACTTGTTGGAATCCTAAAGGTGCTTTTTCAGAGGCAACTAGACTTCCTTGTTTTTCTTTGAAGACATTTCGCTTCTCATCCAAGAAGCTTCTTCAGTTCTGACTAGATGATGGGGAATTCTTCAGTCAGAGCTGAAGAAGCTTATTAGATGAGAAGCGAAATGTCTTCAAAGAAAAACAAAGCCCAGTTGCCTCTTGAAAAAGCAGCTTTGGGAGGAACAACCATGACCTGGATGACTGAGAATCTCCATAGACTGTTGTTGGAACCAAAAACACAACAGGGAAAATAACCAGCTGCCATAAGTTACTTTTTCATACGAAGGATAGTCTATCAAAGGGAAGATTTGCAACAAAGCAAACAAACACACTTTGATTTATAGGCAGCTACTGTACAAGCATCCTATGCAAATGATAATAACTGACTTCTAAAGTGATGTTTCAGTTTAGAGAAGGTTCAAACAGAATGACTATATATTCATGTATGAAATGCATCCCAGTAAAAAGCAAATTCACAAGGTGAATGAATGAACAATCCAGACAGCTGTCTTAATCACAATTATATCCCACCCCCTCGCCTCTTCTAAATAAGCAGCAATTAAAGAATTCACTGCAGAAATGAGTTCCATTAATCAACCTGATTCAGCAGATTGATGCACAGCAATTAAAGCTGTCTAAACAGTTTTGTTAACCTTTAACAAAAATGTGCAGGGAACACACACTGTAAACTAGTTCACAGTTCAGCCAGATGAAGCGATAGTTTAAAGAATCTGTTTGAAGTTTATTTAGTTTGCTTCAATGCTGCCAGAACAACTTTCTCTCACATACACAGAGACAAAATGTCTTAACACTTAACTGACAATTTCCACAGCTGAGATTTTCATCTTCTTCACAATGAGAAGGTATAAAGAACAATATGAATCTTTACCAAAGCCTAGAAGTCACCTATAATGCAGCAAGATAGATTGACACAAGTGAAGGATGGAGAACTGAGTGCCTGTACAGGAAAACATTTCCTCTTGCATTCCTCACTCCTTTATGTATTCCTACGATTTACTATACAAATCAGCAGAGGGAACATAGATTGATTGATTGATTTGATTTGTATAGTCACCCATCTCATGTATATGACTCTTACAACAAGGGGATATCTTACAAAAGTTAAAACAAACCCCAAACAATCAACAAAATACAATATAAAAACACATTTCATGATGGCAGTAAAAAATAAATGAACATAATCAGCAGCCAAGTTACAAAAACACTCCACAATATTCCATATAGTCACTGAAGAGGCTATACTACACAACCCAAACCCAATGGGAAAACTACATCTTCAAAGCCTTACAAAAGGCCAGCAGGATCCAGTCCAATTTGAACTCTGAGAGGATGATATTCCACAAGGTGGGCATAATAACAACAGAAAAGGCCTTCTTCTCCCTCAAACCCTGTGAGATGGGAGGACCCAGAGCACGCACCTACCATCAGACCTAATGGGATAAAGAGAATTTATCTTATCTATTTGTATGGAAAATCAATAGATAGCAATAAGTGACTGGTCTTGACACCCGGAGATCCCTATTAAATCATTTGTATATTCACAGAAATAGTATATTGTTTTTTAAAAAAATAATTTACACCTGTATATAATTTCTTTTGTCTTCTTTCTTCCTTTTGAAATTTTCTTTACTGGGCTTTGATTACAATCATGTTTTTATTTGAAGTTCTACTTCCCAGAAGCAGAAACCTAATTGTTAGTGATGATAATAACTTGCTCAACATGAAGATGGCTAACAGCATGAGAGAAATTAGGTAAACTCATAAGGACCTGGTTCCCACATCATGCCAAGCTATTTTTTAATTAGGGTTTATCGAAAATACCGCAATACGTTATGTTCATGCAATCTGCTCAGACTAAATCAAACAACCCATATTATAAATTAAGATATGTAAATCCTGCCAAAATATACAGGAAAGCAAGTTATACATACTTCTTGGAATAGATAAGAGATGTAGTGGAAGATACCTGAATAATCTGACTAGGGCTGTGGTGTCGAACCTATGCCACACGTGTCCGATGTGGCACCTAGAGTCCTCTCTGAGGGCACAGGAGCAGTCACACTGCCACACATGTGCACATGTGAAATGGGCCCTCCCACCTGCCCCTGCCCTGTACCTACCTTTGTGTCCTCTTCTGAAGCATAGCTGATTCGCGCGGTAGCATAAATCAGCTGTTTTTCAGCTCTGGGGATCGCGCACGCTTGCACAGGGGTGGGAGGGATCATGCATGCATGTTGTGGGCACACATGCACACACACGCACTTTCAGCACCAGACACCAAAAAGGTTTGACTAGGGTTTTTGATTCCCAGTTGTCTAATAATTGAAAAAAATAAGAATCTCCCTCTTAGATTAGATGGCTGGAAACAGAATAAGGGAAGAGGAGAATCAAAAGTGAACTCAATCTTGAAAGATTTTATGAACTGGGTTCTGGTACCAATTATACACTCCTGGCAAGTCTATCTTCTGTTTGTTAATTCCAAGTATTCTATCTACTTCCTGCCAAGTAGACCTCCCAAGCATAGGTTTACTTAGCTTTGTATATTTCAGCCTTCCTCAAGAGGGTTCTCTCCAGAAATCGTGTTCCACAATTTTCAGCAATGGCCAAGCTGGCTAATGTTTTGTCATCTGTTCATATCAGATTTTTTTTCCTTCTCTAACATCTATGTCTAAATCTAGACATAAAGCGCTGGTAGCACTGTTTAAACATCTTGATTATTGTCAATTTCTCATATACTGTTTATCATTTGTCTAAAGGAAAATGAAAAAAGAAATGTGGAGGATTTATGAATTACCTACAATTCCAAAGAAGAATTTCTTCCAACTGTAGAGATAAACAGTCATTTTTATAGAACAGGGGTCTCCAACCTTGGCAACTTTAAGACTTGTGGACTTTAACTCCCAGAATTCCTCAGCCAATTGAAATCCACAA
>JANHJO010002277.1:119127-130409 GCA_032468235.1 Pseudoxyrhopus heterurus | reverse complement strand
ACCTCCTACAACCCTCTGCCAGTGAAAATGGAGCTCGGGAGGGCGGTCCTCCCGAGCTCCGTTTTCACAGTCGGCGGGTTGCAGGAGGCCGTGGCAACTGAAAACGGAGCTCGGGAGCCCATTTTTTCTGGTAGAGCGCTTGGGCTGCCAAAGGCTCCCCTGACACGAGTGACGTCAAGCTGGCCACACTCACCCTGGCCCCTGAGGTCAAACACAACCCTGATGTGGCCTTCAATGAAATCGAGTTTGACCCTCCTGCATTAGAAGAATCCCAGACAGGTATAAAGTATGAAGCTTTACAAGACAAAAAATATGTATGTATTATGTGTGCTTAGGATGGAGATAAATACCAGCAAAAGCCAGGATAATGGATGGGGAACCACCCCAAATTGCTGATATTGCTCCTTCCAATCTCCCTCATAGCCCAAACTCCTCTCCTTCCTATTCTTCTCCCCAAAATCAACAAAACTGAGCCAGTAAGAAAAAAAAATATGTTTTGTTTTCCACCTGTGGTGCATATCATGGCTCATTTACTGTAATTCTGCAGTTCACCACAGATCCACACTCCATTGTTTGGAAACCATTGCTAGATCAAAGGCCCAAAAGGAGGACTGAGAGGGTGTTCCAGGCATTCTAGCCAAAGACCTTTTTACAATTTGTTGGAATTTGGACAAAATGGTTTTATGAACCTGCATAAATGCCTTCTTCACTTCACTCCTCCACTAAGCCCATCAAAGCCTTAGAAATTGATTTTGAGCCTGCCTTCTTTCACCAAGCAGCCTTTTAACAGGTGTGCAAAGATAATAGAAATCACATACTCCCATTCTTCATGAAGAAAACTTAAGAGATCGTCAAATGGCTGTCTGCTCAAATGAAGCCAGAAATACAAGCCCCACATTACAGTCTTTAAAAAACAGCTCAAGTATACACAAAATTGTTTCTTTACAATTAAGGCAACAATTTGTGTTTTTCTTCTGCACCAAAACTGTAAATCTTACAGGAAAACAGAGGGGGGGGGGAAGAGAACACAGCAGGAGACTATTCCCCAGGCTGATAATTTGAAGATAATTTAGTTTACAGTTAACTCCCAGACTTCTATAATGTCCTTTATCATCTATGAAGCTGTTTCCTCACTGCTCATTACCATTACCCATAATAAGACAAGAAAAGATGTTTTGATGCAAAACAGAAAATGCGCTGGTGGGGGAGGAGGAGTGGGGAAGGTCTCTCTTCAGTCTACAATATATTTAAGAGGATTTTCTTTAAATCTACCCAGACAATCCAAGAAAGGAGGTAGAATCTTGAGCTTAGGAAATCTAGGAAGTCATGGGATACATACCATCCCTTTGTGAAGAGAAGCGAATGTTTCAACATTGCTTCCTCTTTTTATCTTCCTGACTTTCCACACATCTTTGTTGTTCCTGGATAGAAACATGGGCCATAGCCACCCCCAACTTGAAGCCATCAGTTGGTTCTGAAGTGTTGGCCGTGCTAGCAAGCTGTAGTCCAATTTGAGTGAAGGGTACCACAATGGAGAAGACTGGCATGCAATAATTATAATTTGTTCTCTTTTTAGACTGTTTCCATCACATTGACTGGTATAAAGTTTATTATAAAGTTTGGATAATCCACTGTTCTGCACATCAAGACATGCATATCAGCCAAAAGGAATAGATTCTTATATATTAACAGCACTGCCTATAAAGGTGTGAGTTCGACAGAGCTTATTCCCAGGAAAGTAGGTACCAAGTTACAGACTAAGAAGCAAAACAACCAAAAAGCATTGTTAAAATATTGCAGAAAAAAATACAAAACAAGATTTATAGTCAAACAATTAAGAGTATTATATCCCAACAAAAGGAGGAAAAATAAGCAATACTTTTAACAATAGTATATATACACTGTACATATTAGGCTAACCACATATAATTCAGTAACAAATTCTCTGGAGAAATCATCTGATTAACGTTTCAAACAACTAATAAGACATTTTAGCACTGAATCCCATCTATCAGAGAAAACTAGAATGTGGTCTTTTGAAAATAAATGTATGGTATGAAGTGAATCCATTGTTTGTGGAACTTAAAAGCATGGGTGTGGAGAGGATGTACTGTTGCATTAACTTTCAATATTGTTCTCCAACATACTATTTAAAGAGAAGCACTTATTAATTCTGGGCATAAGAGAATGACTATAAAAACAACCACCATTGTTTTGAGTCAGTTATGGCAACAGTAAGAATTGAGATCCTAGAAGTAGCCAAGTAAGCAAAGCATATTATCTTGCTCTTCAAAAATGCTCTAAGTCAGCAGTCCCCAACCTTTGCGGCTTGGCAGCCTGGCAGGGGGGGAAGAGGGGAACTGGGCTGTATGAGAGGCGGGCTGGCGTGCATGTGAGTGCACTCACAGCCTGACTTGCGCAAGTAGGGAGTGCACACATGTGTGCAGGCCTGCCAGCCTGCTGCTTGTGCAAGTCAAGCTGTGCGTGCATGCATGCGCACTGGCTCACCGCTCACACGGCCCAGTTCCAAATAGACCACAGCCCAATAGTGGACCACGGCCTGGGGGTTGGGGACCCCTGCTCTAGATAGCTGCCACATGAATTAACCAATACTCTTGTGTAAATAAATGAATGTATTCCATTCCTACTGGGGAACATTTAGTATTAAAACTTGGAGATAATGACACTATATTTCTGGGTAATTCAGTCTTCCTTGACATGGATTTGTAAAGATCACCCTTCCTGTTATACTCCTGGTTATTTCACATATTTAAAATAAAGAACATTAATTCACATTTCACTCTGAGTTAAAAAGGTATAAAGCCTGAGTAAAAAGCTTATTTTCAAGCATGTCACTTGAAAAACAATTAAGGTGAAAACAGAAGCATCTCAAGATAAACCATTTCCCTTAATTTGGATTTCAAAGTGTGAGAGAGAGAGATCTGAAGTGAAATGTGGTAGACAAAAACGTGGTAGACAAATCAGAATCTATAATTGAAGTCCTTTGGTTCCTAATACCAGCTTTCTCCAATGTGATGCAACTCAGATGTTTTGCATTCCAATTGCCACAAGCCGCAGGCAGTCCAACATTTCCTAACAACATGACATTATAAACTTTACGTGTATAATGAGAGCATATGAAGAAATGACAGTATGGATGAATGCATATGTACAATAATTTGCATACATAACTTCCCCAAGCACACTTCCCCAAGCACAGGCATAATAAAGGATTTAAAGTGATCTCTTGAAAATGTCTCCACCGTCCCTTGTGGATCTATTGAGATATGATGTTTCATAGCAAAGTTACACTGAACCGCTTAATTTCTAAACTGCTTCAAAATGTCTCTAGCCGGTCTCTTTACATGTTGGCAACACTGTTTTATTATGGACAGAGAATAAACGTTCACCCTTCTCCACTTCTCAAATACTGTATGTAAATATACACAGCCTGTTTTCTAAGCAATGTCTATCCTCACAGGGCCTTTTCTGAGGTCACTGAGTAGGTGGAGAAAGACAAGTTATGCCAAAAGTATCAGTGGAGTCAGCAAACACAACTATCAAGAAGACACTAACTAAGGAGTCCACGGGAAAAGAAAACATGAAGTGCAAAAGTGGTTTATCTTGCATAGATATCCAGTTGTTAGGTGTGTTTTCTTTAAATACAGTGGAGAAAACACACAAACCCAAGGCACCAGCGCAAATTATAAATGCCAACTAGCCAAACAGCATTCACGTGGCACCTTCATTGGGTCAGGGTTGGCTTTGGCTTACCTTGGCATCCTTCTTTCCAATCCTAAAAAATCAATTAGCTAAAGCAAGTGTCTCAATGATTTAGTATGTGGGAATGGCATTTCTTTATCCCACTTTGCTTTTTATTTTGTTTGCCCTTGATGCAGTTCGAGGGAGGTGATGTCAGGGCAATCTCTTTTTAAATAAGTCATGCCCATCTTGAGGGGTGTTATGATTAAAAATGAATTTAAAGCTGAACTTAGATGCTCCAACAACTAGGCAGAATTCCCTGCAAGTTGCTAGCAGCCCTCTGCCGGTTTGTCTTGGTGGTTTAAAGGTCCACACATACCCGGATGTGTAACTTCAGAAATTAGTAAACAATATTGTCAACTTTCCCTAACTTTAGGCAAAACATAAATGCTTAGATAGATGACCCCAGATAAACCTGATTCTAAATAAACACTGTCCTCTTTTTTACCCTTTCCTTTAGTGCAAACAAAATGTAGATCTAAAAATAAGCCATGTAATCACTTGCGGCAACAGAGATTTCTCAACAAGCCACCCACTTGAATAATGGTTGTCTCAGCATATAACTATGCACCTACATGACTAAAACAAATATATATATATATAGTGTCAGGAGACAGAGAATGATGAGGTTTAATTTTTTTCCAGGCTTTTACTCATCCATTAAACTTTGGACTGGTACACATCAAAAAGATAGTCCAGACTTTAGAGACCTTATCTCTTGTCAGTTCTAATGATAAATGAAGGTCTATACCCCCCAAAAAATCAAACATGCTATACCTGACTCACACATGGCTGAACTGAAAGGACAGATATGGAAGTCAACATTCCTCATTCTCTTCACTTACTGAGTTCGCAGTAATCCTTCAGCTGATGTAAACACATACATACATTGTGCTGTTTGGAACAGAGACCACCCAGCAGTAGACTGGATCTTTCATTATCTGTCTTTTGTAGTAGCATTCTGCCTACAATCTGTTTATAGATTGTATGTTCTTAAGAAAGAATCTGAAACAAATTAACAAAATACTTAAATTCAATTTTTAATCCAAAATTGTTCTACTTTGTCTTGTGAGGTCTTGTAATTCAGACAATCAGTCTAAAACATTATAGCCTCATTTTATAAATAGTGCTGGAAGAGCTGCCTACTGCCAAGACTGATCATTTTGCAACCTCCTCACCTTCCTTAAACCATCAATCTTTACTCCAACAACTAATTTTATTATTAATTGCTATTACATACATCTCCTAAGGCCACGATGGCGAACCTATGCCACGCGTGCCGGAAGTGGCACGCAGAACCATCTCTCCGGGCACACCAGCCGTCGCCCGTTGTTCTTCTGGGTTCCGGCGCGCGCATGCACGTTGACCAGCTGGTCTTTGCGTGTGTGGGAGTGCCGGAAACTGGAAGAGCAGCTCCCAGTGCACGCATGCGTGCCAGCCACCTGGTCTTCCAGTTTCTAATGTGCATGTGCGCATGAAGACAGCTGGCCGGCACGCGTATGTGTGTTAGA
Organism: Pseudoxyrhopus heterurus; assembly: GCA_032468235.1. NCBI lineage: Eukaryota > Metazoa > Chordata > Lepidosauria > Squamata > Pseudoxyrhopus > Pseudoxyrhopus heterurus. Next base: position 125,136 of record JANHJO010002277.1, on the reverse strand, counting down.
AACCAGCTGGCCAGCTGGTCTTCACATGCACATGCACGTTAGAAGCCGGAAGACCAGCTGACCGGCGCAGATCTGCTCTTCCGGTTTCCGGTACACACGCTCCCATTTCGGCACTCGGTGCCTTTTTGGCGTGCACGCGCTCCTATTTCAGCACTCGGTGCTGAAAAGGTTAACCACCACTGTCCTAAGGTATGGTGAGAAGTCCAACAAAACAACAACACTATTATTATAAACCCATCAAATAACCTTAACTCAGAAGCCCAAAACCAATTATTAACATTACAACCAACACAAAAAGAGTGCATTCTTAAAAATGCCCTGAAATAATATTGAATGCCCTATATATTTGTACATCTGTAATAATTTAGAACAGGTATGAACTAGAACTATCAGCAAATAGAGTAGAGCAATCACACCCTATGTTAATCTATTAAACCCCTTTAAAAGCTATAAAATTATAGAGATACACGACGGAAGCCGATTCTAGATTTGTAGGTCCAGGTTTAAAAAAAAAAGATCCTCCTTAGGAGAACATAGAGATATATTATTTTAGAGACAAATAAGGAAAGGTACTAGACTGCAGGGGTGTCAAACTGGAGGCCCATGAGCCGGATGCGTCACGCCCAGGCGCCGCCCACCCCAGCCCTGGGAACAGAAAAAATGTCACGAAATGTCACATGATGACATGACATGGCGAGCTTGACATCCGTGTACTAGAGAGTTTGTGATTGGAGGGCTCTCAACACAAGCAAGCACTAGTAGTTTAAACTTATAGCAAATATTGAAAAAGACCTAATAATGACTTATGACATAAAACACAAAACTACAAGTTATCTGCACGATTTAATAGTAATTACATACTTTGAAATAATATTTTAAGTTGGCATACTATCCTCCATTCAACTGGAAAAAAAATGTCAAATCATTGCAATTTTTACTTCAATATGTGAAAAAATCTTAATTAACAGTATTATGTTCTGCACTAGTAACATCTATTTCATATTCCTTGGACATATCTAAATATCACATTGGGCACTGAACTTTTGGCTCTAATTACAGCTGTTTCTATAAGTAATACCCAAACTGTATTTAATACATCGCATACAATCCATTCAACACATTTAAAGCCAATTTGAAGATTTTGACAGCACAATCCTATAGATGGCTACCAAAATTCATTGAGGCTTGCTGTCGAGTAAATCTCATTCTAAATCATATTAAAACCAAGGAGCAAGCATTCAGAAGAATGAAAGCAATAATGACTTTAGAACAAGACCAAGATTTAGCATGGCCAGAGATCCCTATTTAAATTAAGGTGGGTTTTTTTGTTGTTGTTGTCAATTATTATAACTGTAAGACTGCAATTCTTACTAAGTAAGTGAAGATTACTTACTGAGTAAATATCAACAAAATTAGTGGGTTAGAGAATATGTGCCAAATGGATATGCAAACTTTACTTCAAAAGAGACATTAAATTAGCAGGAACCACAATTTGACAAGTAGTTCCAACTGAATTTAATGTAGATATAGATCTGGCTTAACTCATACTAAGTAGAATGAACGATAGCATATGGCGGTAACATAGTAGCAGCATTGTTCAAGAAAATAATTTTTTCCCCAAGAGATTATGATGAAAAGTCACTCCAACATGTAATTACTAAATAAAGCCTCAGCTCTCTTCCATTTAAGCAACTTGGTTTCGTTATTATCCATAAACAAGCTAAGTTAAGACTTAGGAAACTCTTGTGTAAATATCTACATCCTATTTATACAAAAGTGCAAGTCTTCATATGAGAAATTATATGAACACATATGTTCATTTAATATATTTTTAATAATTGTTTGTTTATATGCATATCTGTCTGTCTGTCTGTCTGTCTGCCTATATGTCTATCTATCATCTATGAACATAGATATATATCTTCATACAGGACTTAGTTTTGACATAAATCTTCATAATATAAATGACAAATTACTGTAACTAATGATCACCATTAGACTTCAGGTAGTCCTTGCTTAATGATTACTCTGTTTAGAGACCAAATTTATGCTGGAAAGGCAAGTTTACAACCAGTCCTTGCACATACATCAAGTGGCGCAGTGGTTAGAATGCAGTACTGCAGGCTATTACTTCCGGCTGCCAGCAGTTCAGCAGTTCTATTCTCACTGGCTCCAGATTCTCACCGGCTCCAACCTTCCATCCTTCTGAGGTCGGTAAAATGAGGACCCAGATTGTTGGGAGCAATATGCTGACTCTGTAAACCACTTAGAGAGGGCTGCAAAGCACTGTGAAGCAGTATATAAGTCTAAGTGCTAAGTGCTATTGCTATCATCCCTCTGCAGTCATGTGATCAAGATTTTGGAGCTTTGCAAATGGCGAGTATTTACAACTGTGGACATGTGTGCACATTTATAATAATAAATATACAACTAAATGCTTCCTGTTCCCAATACATCTCCTTGTTTACTGCTGAAATTTCTACCTCCTTGTCTTCTCCGAATAGATTCTGAGTGTACTTTTTGTATTACCGGTAGCATATTATATGCTAATACCACTTCTATTCATTTTTTTTCAGTATTTCCAATTTCACAATCCTATGCCTATCTACTAAGAAATCAAATAACCAGGACCAGGACAAGAATCAATCCCTAATTATAGCTTTCAGTTCTTGGTGCACTCTTTGATCTCATCTAGATTCAGTTGTTTTAATACTGTATGTTGTATATCTCACTTGCTTTCTCAGCTGAGGCCTCTCTTTTGTCCAATTCTGTTTGCCTTATGTTTTCCATTCATGGAATTTGGTTGCACAATTCCTTTCTTTTCTATTTACTAATTGATTTTTTCCTTATCTGTATACAATTCAATTTATTAGCTTTTAAGTATTTCCAATTTGCGTTTTTTAAAAAATATCTTCTTTGCTCTTCAAGTTACAGTTTCTCAATCTACAATTTTTTTAAACCCATTTCTTTTGTGTGAGTTGCTTCTTAAATCATGGGTGGTTTTCTTTTGTTTTGCCACTCATGAGCTGGTCCATTCCATCTCACTCTGCCGTTTAAGATCTATCTCAATATCCGTTGGTTTCTGTCAGAATGTGGGGATGACACAACACTAATAGCTGAAGAAGCTTCTTGGATGAGAAGCGAAATGTCTTCAGAGAAAACCCAGAAAGTCCACTTGCCTCTTGAAAAGCACCTTTGGGACAACTGTGACCTGGATGACCGAGAATCTCCATAGACAACACTAAGTTATTTATGTACTTTCAGCATTTGATTGCTAACTTAGACAGGTCATGGCTTTAATCCTCCCCAAACTCCACCCAACCACATTTTGAAAGCTAGAGGTTCTTACTTAGGTAACCCCATTTTTTTCCCTTCTTCTACTGCTTTTCTCAAAGAAATTGTTTGTGGAGAGATGGCAGACAAGACCAAAAATGGAAAAGTGTTAAGATTTCCAGTAGGCTGAGCAGTTCTTTAATATGATGCACTGCTTTCTTGACCATGAATGATTTCCTTATTTTCCTTCCATTTATTCCTCTTCCCTCCCTGTGCCCTGACAGGTTGATGTATGAAACCCAGCAGTAAGCCAACAGCAGCAGCAGAAGAAGAAACAGTGTGCACTCCAGGTGTTGCAGCAAAGGGTAGGGAGTATCGTCCATATTTCCTTCCCTTCATACATTATAACATTCCGCAGAAATATTCTGGTTCAAGGAACTCTTATTTTCCACTACATTACCGCTTCATCTCGAAAAAGGAGTGAGCCTTCAAGAACAAAATATTTGAACTGTAACCAGAAGAGGTAGAAACCATCTGTACTTGCTTTTCTTAATATGGATTTTTGAACTAGGGATGCTTCATACAAATGCGTCTCACAGCCATGCATGACCAATGAAAAGCCAATGCTTTTAATTATTCAAATCTTTATTTTACAAAAACATTGTCACTCTTCAATATCTGGACATTGTCACTGCTTTTTTCTTTAGAATTAATATTCTTTTTAGTTTTCTAACAGAAATCTATTTTTAATCCTTTCTTAAGCTCAAGAAAATAAAGCTGCCACTTCTTCACATATTTATTAAGCATGCTGTTTGACATAATCTTTGTCTTCAAAGTATTTAAAATTAACCCAGATTTTCCATTTTCTACTTTCTTAGTAAAAATTTCCAAGTCTCACTTATTTGCAGCTAACAAAATAGTGATGTTAACATAACTCAACTTGTTAAGTTTTCTGAGCTCCTAGTTGGATTCCAGCTGTCATCTCTTCCAAATCTGTCATTATTGTAACACACGCACTGTATAAATTTAACCGATATGTGGAAATATGCATTTCTGTTTAATGCTCTTCCTTATTCTGAACCACTCTGTTTATTCAATGTAAAGATTCCACAAATGAATAGGCAACCCAGCTTATAATGGGGAGAAGATGGTTCAGAAACTTAAAACAGAAACTTTAAATTACAAATTTAATAACACTGTAGATTGTTCACATTTCGCATCATTTCAATTTTACTTTGAAAGTAAAAACAAACCCTGAACTTGCTAAAATGATCCTATTTGGTAAATAGGGAGTAACTAAATGGCAATTCTGAATGATAATGTTCGAATGCGAATAGAAGTTCAGTTCAATGGTTAAAGTTCTACCGATTCAACTATTCTTGAATTAGTGTTCTTTTTTCCTTATGACCACAGTAGAAAAGCAAGGCTCTCTAAGCAGACTAGCTGTCTGCTGACTGATCTGTAGATTGCTAAGAGAACACAGTAAGAGGTGATGAATTCTGGACAGGGTCAAGGAGGTGAGGAACACTTAGGAAGAGACTATTCTCTCTTTCATCAGGAGTGACTAAAGAAAAAAAGCAGACATATGCGAGTTAGAGGATTATATACTATCTCTCTTTACTATCTGTACAGAAGTTCACGGTAGATTATTCACCTCTACTTGAACTAGGGTTTGATTATATGAGTGTACAAAATTTGGCAAACATGCCATACCATTTGAGAAGCTGTCATTCCAGAAATAAATTCCCTGAACGAAAAATGGATATAAAACTCTGGACTAGCATTAAATGGCAGCAAAGAGATAAATAAAAATGGAACTCTTTCAGGCTATTAAGTGGACCTTTGGCATTTTTTACCCAAGATACAGTCCAAGGAGGATGCCCATATGATAACGAAGGAGCACAGAACCTCTTTGGAAGCAGAGCCAAAACAAACCCTCATAGAAATGCTCTAAGAAGTAACTTCTTATTAAGACATTATCTGAAACATTATCATCTTTTCTTGCGGGCAGAACAATAAAAGGTAATTTATTAAACAATTTGATCAGTTTTTACAAAGCTGCAAAGAATATTGTGAGAGACTAGTCACCGATAGTCTGACATTTTCTTCAAGTCCTTTTATTTCTTTAAGAAGGGAAAAAAGTTCCCTTTCGAATCGGTCCACTGAAATGATCTGTGTCTTGGTCTAATATCTCCCTAGGGATACAGGAAAACATAAAGTTCCCATTCAGATTTCAGCAGGTGGGATGACTCATATGTCACATGTCCATAACCTATTTTAAGATGCAAAAGACTTGGGCTAAACAGCAGTCTGCTTCACTGGATTTTAAGATCTCTCCTGGGCAAACATCCTAATCAAGGAATAAGAAACTGGTGACCACCCCAGACATTCTAGATGACAACTCCAATTTATCCTGTCCAAGAAGATATGTTACAGGAGTTATTCCTAATTATGGACAGGACTTATTTTTCATTATGGACTCCCTAAAAGGTTATATAAGAAATTCCAAAATATGCTGAATCTGTAAACCGCTTAGAGAGGGTTGCAAAGCATTATGAAGCAATATATACCGTATTTTTCAAAATATAAGATGTTCCGAAGTAAAAGACGCACCCAGCTTTTGAGGAGGAAAACAAGGGGGGGGGAAATCTGCCTCTGTCTCTGCCTCCCAGCAATTTGTCTCCTTGCAGCAAACAGCCTATTTCAGCTTTAGCACAGCCTGATTAGCACAAGCAG
>JANHJO010002277.1:101348-119027 GCA_032468235.1 Pseudoxyrhopus heterurus | reverse complement strand
TTTCCACCCACTTTTGGGGGTGGAAAAAGTGTGTCTTATACTCCGAATAATACAGTAAGTGCTATTAATACTGCTATCTGTTATACTTTGTTTCTTTACTTTTATTATATTTCAAGTTGCAATTTATATCTTGGCCATCATATATTTTCTATATATCTTGAATTTTGCAGATAGATCTTTGAATATCAAGCCATCAGGCTTTCACTTAACATTTTAGTAAGTTATAAAAGGAGGTGAATAGGTTATCAGCCTGAGCTATACCTATGTCTGAATGCAGCATTCTGTGCTAATGGTCAGTTTTACCCATTTTGTGCCACAGCATAATTAAAGCCAAGGTTCATTGCAGGCATGCTGTTCTCTGCAAGTTAAGATTTATAATCCAAAGATTGCTTTGCAAGCCAATAAATCATTGTCTGCGTCCCACTAGCCAGATAATATCTGCAAAGTTCTGACACATATTTGGAATACAAATAAAACAAGGAACAACTTTTAAAAAAAAAATTATAATTATATTTAAAATAGCAAGCATTGTTACAGTGTAATTGAGGTTAGGTGACACTATATTCAGTCATTGCTTATTTTAGCAAGCTTTGTCAAAGGAATAAAACATTAGATTTTGAGCAAGAAAACAGCTGTTGGCAACAACCTACCTCAGTAAGTTCTTGGGCTACTCTTTAAAAAGAAACCAAGGAAAATAACAAAGAAAACTTCCTGATATTAAAAATGTATGTTGGACATACCAGTTTTAAAATGACCCGGCAATGCATGCCTGATATGGTTTATTTTCAAGAGACAGCGCTTTATAAGACAAGTACAAATAGTTCACAGCTACAACCAAATCTGTTTATTCCTCCTTCGGGATATATGTAATTAGTGCAGGCTAACAAAACACACAACCAACTATAGATGAGTGAGCAAAAAATAAGGAAAAATGAAAATACGGAGGCAAAAAGAAAGCATAATATTACCTAGGTTCACCACACCCTTCCTTTTCCTTCCCTTCCTTTCTCCTCTTCTGTAGTTAAGCTCCCAGTCGGCTTAAAACTGTTACTCAACCTGCACCTGCACAAGATCAAGTATCCGGTTTCTGAACATGACAGTCCCTCTAAGTGTCTTTAAAGTGGAGTACAGGGAGGGACAGGGAACTTAGTGGCTCCTGACAGAAAAAGAACAGAACAGCAGCAATAATATTGATTCACCTTGTTAAGAGTTTTCCAAGTCACCACCTGCAGAAAGTTGCACCTGAAATTCTTATACATGTTTAGATCTGTTCCAGTTTCAGCTCAAAGTTAATTACTAGCTTTCACAGACAGAGATCTAGCCAGAACACCCAAAATCTCATTTAAGCTGTGTATGTCACCTCTCTTAATAAATGTAGCCTTGATGTACATATCGACCAAAAACAGCTTAACCACCCCCACCCCAAGCTGGTTCTTTAAAATATGTTGGATTTCTACCCTTAGCACACCAGATCAACAAAAGTAGAATCATCCAAAAGATAAGGTGTCTAACTGAATTCTTACTATAAAAATATGTTCACGAGTCGCACTTACAAACATTAAATAATTTTTTCTTTCAGAGCAACAAAAGAACAAAGGTGTGAAAAGATAGATTCCAGTTCCACTGGGTTTTATATAGTCAAAATACACATGGTGAAATCAGAAAGACTGGAGAATGTAATACGGTAATGAAGTAGACACATGATTTAGCTGCAAATTTTTTCTCATTAGCAAAACCAAGAATTTCATAAGGCATAAATCTGTTCTGAAAAAAAATCTATCCTTCAACAAAGTAACCAAGCAATTACCAAGTCCCCAGGATCAAATAAATGGGTTTTTGTATGCAAATATTCAGACATATATTGTTGTTTCATTAATAATTGTACCATTTATATTTTCTGGTACACAGAAATGACTGGTCCTAAATATATAGATGAGTGAACTTTATTGATGCCAACCGCATTTCAGGATAAGTGTATGTCTGCAAGTATCAACAGTTCTGTATAAATAAAACCTTACATATAAGCTGAGTATTCTTTGGGTACACAGAAAAGAGCATCTATAATAACAATCTGCAAGGCTAGCATTGGGCATCTGCTCAAAATTTTGCAATACATTATTTAATAATAACATGCAAGCCTCTGTAGATCCAACTTTAGAAAGATATTAATTTTCTCTCCACTATCCTGAAAAAGCTTAGCCCCTAGCTAAAAATCATACTTGCTGAACTTCTCTGATGAGTCACTGAACTTTGGGACCAGGGTCAATCTATTTTTCCACGCTACGATGAAGGTTCTCAGTAAGAGTTAAACCGTTCTAAATGTATCACAGTTGCATCCCTGATGGAAAAGTCTGATTAAAAAATAAATAAAAGTTATCTTGGGCCAATATTTTTTTAAAAAACTATTTTGTTTTATTAAGCTGGGTTTTGTTAATGGGTAGATAATGAGACTAGGTGCACTCCAATTTAAGGGGGTAAAGAATAACATCTGAGAATCAAAATAAATAGAAAAACAGAATTGGAAGGGACCTTGGAGGTCTTCTAATCCAACCCCCTGATCAGGCAGGAAACCCTACTCCTTCTTTTCATTAAATTAGACATAACCAATTTCAGCAACCATTCTTTATATGTTTTAGCCTCCAATCCCCAAATCATCTTTGTTGCTCTTCTCTGTACTCTTTCTACTCTCAACATTTTTTTTACAATCAAAACTGGATGCAGTATTCCAAGTGTGGCCTTACCAAGACATTATAAAGTGGTATTAACCACGTGATCTTGATTCTATTCCTCTAAGTGTTTGGGAACCTCCTATTTAATGCAGAAGCCTTGTTGGCGCAGTGGTTAGAATACAGTATTGCAGGCTAATTCTGCTGACTGCCAACAGTTTGATCCTAACCAGCTCAAGCCTTCTATCCTTCCAAGCTCGGTAAAATGAGAACCCAATTTTTGGGGGGCAATATGCTGATTCTGTAAACCACCTAGAGAGGGCTGTAAAGCACTATGAAGTGGTATATAAGTCTAAGTGTTAAGTTAATATTAAGTTAAGAAGGAGATATTCTTTTCCATTTGATTGCCATTAGTAACCCCATTATAATATGTATTACAGATAGCCCTTACTTAGTAACTATAGTTGGGACCAGCAACTCAATTGTTAAGCAAAGTGGTCACTAAATGAAAAATCATATGACTGCAACAGTGCTTACAATTTTACTTCAGCTTTCCTTTGCTTTACATCGTGGGTGTCTAACCTTTCGGCTTGCCTGGGCTGCACTGCTTGCCTTGGGACACATAAAATATATAATATAGTTTTATAATATAATATCAGATAATAATGTTAAAAGTTTACAATTTTATAGGGCCGTATTATTAGCAATCCACAGCTGCATGTAGCTCCCTGGGCTGCAGATTGGACACGCCTTTATAACATCAGAAGAAGGATATGATCCAAAATAGAGAGAGAGCCCAAATAGCGAGGAAGATTTCTTGAACTTGACTCATCAGGAAGCCAGATAAAAGGATAAATCTTACAGTCCTTTTTCCTCAGTCCCTCACCCTCAGGAATGCTAAATCTGGCATTAGGATAATTAGCAAGAAGAAAATTGATGTTTGTATTTACATTCAATGGAGAGGAAGGGATTACAAGAAAGTAACTAGTGTCTTTTCACAGAGCCTTCTCTCCTCACTCTTTAAAGTGGGGTATACACATGTAAAGGAATGCACTCAGTGATGGCGAAACTTTTTCAGGTCACGTGCCAAATAGTGCATGCGCTCCCACGTGCCCACGCACCCACAATGTAATGTGTGAGCCCCGCATGCACGCATGGCCCCCCGCGCATGTGCGCACGACCCCCAGGATTTCTAGGCAAAAAAGAACCGAAAAAACAGCTGATCGATGCGGAGCTATTTTTTGGCTCTTTTTTTGCCTAGAAATCCCAGGGGTCACACACACATGTGCAGGAGGGGCCGTGCACGCATGCACGGGGGCCATGCACGCATGCACGGGGGCCATGTGTGCATGCGGGGGACGGGGGAGCGCACACATGCACAGTGGAGCTGGGCTGGGCAACGGCTGGCGTGCCAGGCGACATGGCTCTATGTGACACTTTGGGCACACGTGCCATAGGTTCACCATCACGGCTCTAGCTCCACCACCCATTTAGAAGGCAAACAAAAACCTTTGGTGTGAAACAGGTTTGGATCTTGTCAATTTCAGGCAGCAGCTGCAAGCTGGGCCGGCCTTCTAATCAACTAATTAAGATCACAGAGCTGGTCTTGTTAACTGGTGGTGAGCACTTTTTAGGGGCACCTGGGGCTTCTGAGAAGAGCAGCAGAGGAAGAAGGAAATCTCTCTGCTCTGTGAGAAGAGGGGAAAACAAAAAATGGGTCAGGCACAGGAGCTGTATTGACTGACTGTAATGATGAATGTATGACAAAGAGAGAAACTGCAAAAGGTTGTAAGTGTGTGAATTGGTCACAAAGTTACTTTTTCATCACTGTTGTAACTGAAAACAGTTGCTATTGGATGCAGGGAGGAGGGGCGGAGATTCTGCAAAAAAAATCCCACAACGATGACAAATCACTGAACTGTGATTCCAGTGTAATTTATGATGGGTAAATTTCTGCCAAAATATTATAAGTGGAAATACTTGACACCTCTATGACTACTATGATACTACAGCATTTTCCTTTATTTTAAAGAATGAGTTCAGAAGCTATCTCAAATTTCAGAATCCTCAATAAAAATCAGTTTAGCTTAAACTTTCATTCATATAGCAGGTCTAAACAGCATTTTTGCATTCACAGATTTCAAACAGTTTGCACTTTTACAGTTCATTACACAGAGCAGTGAGCTAAATATCACAACTCCCTAGTTCAGGAGGAAAGCAATATTATAGCCAAATAAAATATATTCTCAGAAAAAGACCTAACAATCTGTAAATGATTAATTAGGGGGGCTATTTTCTAAGTTACTGTCCTGGGTAGAAAAAAATAATCTAGACTAATAAATCCATTCAACGATGTATAATTTTGCTGTACGCCATCCTGCAAAGTTTTATGATTCTGGTCATGAAGAAATAGAATTTACAATACAAACTCTCATGGAGAAGAAATGCTAAATCCTACCTTTTTAAAAATTATTTGCAAAAAATAGACTTGAACGAAAAGATCGATTTGCAACTACCTTTTCTGACAAATATAAATATTGTTATATCATTATGTTAACAACACTTTGTCTAGTAGTGATTACTAATCTATATCTATAAAACAAAAGTGTGTGTGTGTGTGTGTGTGTGTGCGCTCCATATGCTCCTACACAGCGCAACCAATCTCACCCAAACTTCGCCCATACATACCTTGCCCTTCTAAGATCAGGACTGGGGGGGGTCACGAACGCTGATGAGGTGTCTGTGCCCCAGAAAAAAACTGCCGAAGTGCTGACCCACCCAACACTAACTGGCAAACTTGTACTGTACATGCCCCAAGCGTGGCACATGCGTAGTAAAGCCATTCCATGGGACTCTGGAGGCTGCATCCGGCAGTAGGAGACAGCTGCGGAATGTAGGCAGTGAGCAGACAGTGGGGCGGGCAGGCAGCAGGCGGCTGGCCGACCACCTCAGCTTCAGAGGCGGAGGCACCAGCAGCGACGGGATGATATACCCGGGCAAAGCTGGGTAATCAGCTAGTTCCTCATAAAAACTTAACTAGTGATCCATTGAGAATGCTAAAGCTGAATTCAAATACCAAGTTGTGGGAAGAGAAAATTCAACTTAATTCTTCTTGTAGCCTTTTATAGAAAGAGGCTATACTAGAGAAACTCTTCCGCAATGTGACAACTCACCAGAGCAACTCACCATGGGACAATTCAACAAATACAAAAGTTAAATTAATTTCAACAGAACCATGGCCAATAATAATAAAAATTAAAAATCAATCCAGAAATACAAGAGTTACAATAATTTCAACAAAAACATAGTCACCAATAATAAAAGTAATTCAATGAAATGATTAATACAGCATTGAATTGTCCCACAGTGAGTTGTCCCCTGGCAAGTTGGCCATGACAAGTTGTCCTGTGGCAAGTTGGCCATGGTGAGTTGTCCTGAACCCAAAGTCTTCACCTGTTAACTACGGATCTAACATTACCTAAAGGTATTTGGAGGAAAATACAGCAATATTATCATAACTGTGCAACGCTGGGGAAATACATGTGGTTATTTCTATATTTTCCTGCATTTAAAAAGCCCTGTTTTATACAGGTTATTGCTCTGACCTACTAATATCCCTTTCAATTAATTTTAACAGGAAAAGGGGAATTACTGAAATTTGTCTATTACTAGATCAGTCCTCAATCATTACAAGAAAAGTGACTAAAATGTGACCTTTTTATATAGCTCAATATTAAATATATTTAGTGGAAATTTTATTGTTAGTACAGTATGTTGATTCCTTAAAAGTGCAACGTTATTTAATAGGCAATGTTTCATCAGTGTACTATGGCTGTAAATCAGGGCTGTCAAACTCCCGGCTCGTGGGCTGGATGCGTCACGCACTGGCCACACCCACACCCAGTTTAGCAAAGGGGAAAAAGTCCCGATACATCACATGACTCTGCCATGATGACGTGAGTTTGACACCCCTGCTGTAAATGAATAACGAATAATACATTAGTCTATCCACTAATATCATGCTTAGACTGTTCTAATGTGTTATATTAAATTCAAATTGAAATGCTCAGGTAGTTTAATCTGAATGCTTGTTGAAATTAGATCAACCTAGTTTTTGAGAATCATTCATTATTGCTTCTTAGCTCAAAAATGCTGGTATTATTGTTAAGGATTCCTGATTTCAAAACACAATTTACTATATACAGTATAGGCCTGCCTGGTACTAAGTTCTTTGAGATGTCCATTCTTAATATTAACCTCATAAAAATCAACACATTTATCTGACACTGTTTAGTTATAGAACATACAGGGGCACAATGCATTTAATACAATTAATGGATGAAATTTACCCAGGCCTTTAATGCAATGAATAAACCTGTTTTGTTTGTCCTGAGACTTCTATTTCAGACTTCCCAACTTGCGATCTTCCCAGTGATTGGGACAGAAACATCTAGAATTCTTGCTGAACATTGTGAGTGTTGCATTCCAAACATATCTAGAAAATGGCAAAGTGATAAATTGCTGTCACCAATGCAGCACTATCAATTCAAAAGCTCAGACTGAAAAATCCTTTTTGTAAGGATAAACATGTGCCAAAATTTCTGCTTCTTTTGGGTCACTGGGAACTCTCACCAACTTGCCTAATTTCCTATGGCAAAGGGAAGTGTTTGGGCTTGAAAATGACTCACAAAACTACTCCTTGTTCTCCACCAATAAAGGCCAACTGATTCTTAGGATGTCTCAGAAATCAGATGCCATGGAAGTCACTTTTCATGATTGGCATTATACCTCCATCACTGAAACAGACAGCAATCTTATGTAAAAATTGGCTGAATACAGAGGAAGTCAATTGCCACGGGGCCAACTACAATTACCCTTATGCCTTTAATTATAAAATGCTCAGCCTCTTTGGGTATGAAAGCAGCTTTTAAATATTCCAAATGATCTCTACTTCCATGGACTGAACAAGCTGAAAAAAAAAAAAAAGGAAGCAGGCATGTCCAGACAAATTCTAGTGTTGCTTATCAGCGTGAAGCTCTACACAACTTTCAAAGGAATGAATCCCAGTTCCAATTTACAGTTCAGCTGGTCTTCAATGGATAGGATGTCCTGGTGTGGAGCACTTCATCCTCAGAACAGCAGCAATTATAGGTGAATTAAAAAACTCACCTTTCAATTATTCCCCTATTCTTATTGGCGTCGAAATGGGACCTGAAGAATTTATAAAATTGCATATCTCTGGGCCACAGTGCAGTGTATATGTATTGGTACTAAATTACTACAACAGACATAATTTAATCTGAATTAATTTTCAACAGCTTCAACCTCTTGAGATTTCACTATCTCAAGGCATACCAGTAGAAAGGCCCTTCAGATAATGCCACAGGTCTTCTCCTAGGTGTTCCCCAGACTGTGGGATATAATCCTTGAGTGTTGCTTATGGACTCCACTTTTTCTGCCTCTAGAAGCCTCAAAACACTTTTCTCAACATTATTAACAGAGGGCAATATAGATTTAACTTAAGTTTTTTATCTTTATCTTTCTACTTTTTTTATTGTCTGCCCTCTTGAAGATTTAATTAAGCAAAAAGTTGGGAAACAAGTCACTTAAATGCACATTGCCAGTTCTATCTGGTTTCAATTCAGTTTTAGCCCTTTTTTTTTTACATTGAGTAGCACGTAAACAAAGACCCTTTGGGGAACAAGGCCCATAATTAAAAGTCAGATGTTCCAAATGATGCAGTACTGGGTTCATTCATTAGATAGAATTACTGCAGTTTCTAAAGTAATCTAGATCACTAAGTCCAAAAATGCCAGGCAGCAAAGAGAAAGCAAAGAAAAACATTTTTTCCATTCCACTACACTGAAATGCTTGGAAGGAAGCACTGCAAGTGAAATTCATTTTCTGTTCCATTGGCGTCCAAGAAAAATAGAGCTAAAGCTTATACATAAGGAGTGCCTGCTTGCTTAGTACAAAATACTTCTTGGGTTTCAGGTTACGCCAAGTGCAGAACCAGCAGTATAATAACAAAAAGTGGATCTCTGTCATGCTAGAGAATGATAAAGTTGTTCTTGTAATTCATTTTCCGGAATATAAACTAGATTCCAGCAGTGCATCCGCCTTAACAGCTTCTACTGATCTACTTTGACTTGAATATATAAAAACAGTCAGCCTGAGCCCAGATCTAAGTGCCAAGTTTCAGTCTGCAGCAAACTTCAAAGATCAAAGACATAAACCCATGGAAAAAGGGGTTGTAATGGAACTACTGACCCAGTGGTTACCTATAGTTAGCAATATTAATTACTGGGTAAACGTATTTAGAGAGCCAGTTTGGTGTAGTGGTTAAAGCATCCAGCTAGAAACCTGGAGATGGGGAGTTCTAGTCCTGCCTTAGGCACAAAGCCAGCTGAGTGACTTGGGGCCGGTCATTCTGTCTCAGCCCTATGAAGGATGCAATAGCAAATTGAAATCTTGCCAAGAAAATTGCAGAAATGTGTGTAGACAGATGCCAAAAGGCGCAACCCCACCTTTATTTGCTCTCTCCTAATAAAACAATCCCTAAATATCTATTTAGAAATGTTATATTACACTTCTACTAATATTGCAGAATACTACTGGATAAAATGTTAATAATATTTTACTACAAAGACTTTCCTTCTGTGATAAGATTTCTATTTTGCTACTTAATAAATAAGTTATTTACTTACTGACCCCAATGAAAAAGATTCCCAGCAGATCATATAATACAATCTCCTAAACAATAAAGTAACCGTAGCACAGTAAAATACAAAGATAAGAAAAAGAATAAATAACATTTGTTTGCAACTGTTTATTAGAAGACTTTTTCCAAATCTAATATTCTAGAAATTGAATTAAGAATTTAAAAAAAGGATAAAAGGAAACAACAAAGAAAATGGGAAAACACTACTGCATTGTGTCTCCTTCTTTCCTATACTTCTTATGGAATATGGAAATACCTGGCTATGGTTTTTGGTGGGGAGGGGAATACTGTTTTGCAACTTGTCTGATAATTCTTTCGGGATGGGGATGGAGTAAAAAAAAGCTTAACCTAAAAGAACTGGACTCAAATTGCATCTCTCTGCTTGAAAGGTCTCCAGGTTAACAATGCAGTTAGTTTGAAATATGGCATTTTACAGTGGCAAGTAGTATTTTTCCTGCATTTTAGTTCCTGCTGTTTTGAACAGCACCACCAAGTGTGACCATTTAAAAGACACTATATATTTTCAAAGCAAGAGTCTGCTCCAAATAAATAATAATAATCAAAATACTCTGTGTGCTAGACTCCCTCAGTTGCATTCTCCCCCCAACCACATCATGTATCACATCTAAACTGTAGGCATCGTCCAGTAAAAACATACACATTTTATATTGATAGTAGGGGGAAAAAATTCTCTTGCAAGCAGATTGCTGTGGACATGGAGACAGTCCCCAGCTGAGCTTAAAATAAAGTCAAAACAAAACCAACGTTCCTTCAGAGACACTGAGCAAACTAATTTCACAAAGAGGATTAAATGAAAAGGAATGTGGAGAAGAGTTACAAAAAGATCTGTACAAAATGGTCCATTTCACTTCAACCAAGTGCAGTCAATAAAACTGCAACTTGAAGTAACTTCTCAGACTGCCCTGCTACCAGACGAATATCCACATACACATATCTCAACCATTAATTCCATTACCTGAAATCTGTCGTTGGGCTTAATTAAGTGTCTGCCTATCTTAAGCCATCTCCATGGTTCTCCAATTCACAGAAACACATGACAATTTATTATTCCCATTAAGTGAAAGCGTATCACATGCAACTATGTCAACACTGTTGATATGGGATGGAGATACCAAGGTATTACTTTCTGCTTCAATGAGGATAGAGAAAATGACAAGGGCAGCCTTAAAGGACTGGGTTCAAACCACACAAAGTTTCAATCTGAAGTGAACATGTTTAGTGCGAGTTAAGGCCGAGAAGAGCCTCCAAATTAGCAGACCAGAACTGATGAGCCCTACTTTGTCCCTGACTCTGAATCTACATTCCTTCATTTAGGATGTATCTACCAGGGTGTAAAGATTTTCTTTAGTTAATACCAATATTTGAAGATTGTCATCTTCAGCTTTTGCTAAATCTCCCAAGTACTGGCCTTATTAACTTGAATTCCTGATAGTCATAAATTTACCATAATCTACCATAGAACAGCTATGGATTATAGTTGTTTTGAAAAATCGGCTTCAAACTAAAATCAAGGGGAGTCCGGTTGTCTTTTTTCTGATTAATGCATTTTATTAAAAGGCATAAATTTTCTTGAGCTGCAGCTTACTTCACCAGACTCATGACTTTTGGTTACCACAGATAATATGGCTCTCTTCCTACAAGGTCTCTTTGACTTCATAGAAAATTCAACAAAAATTACAGCACAAAAATGACTCAGCAAAGAGATCACTCAGAGGGACAAAGTCTTTTTTGACAGAAAAGTATCCTAGGGAATTATGGGATACTGGGAATTCATCATATTATTTGGTAACATTTTTTTAGAAAGAGGGTCTACAACTTAAAAAACTTGTTGCTGCAAGAATTAGTAAATTTGCTCAAAAGAGAGTTATGGAAGCCAAAAATATACCTGAAGGCTCCCTTAATGAATTTCTATTTTTATGTGATTGTATAACATTTAAAAAATAACCACTAGTTGTCTGAAAAGTCAAAGCAGTGGCTTCTAACTTTATGGATAGATTTAGACCTTAAGGAAAGACCCATGATATAAACACAAGTGGCTATTGTGAGAATTCGATATCAGTGATCTGAGAATCAAACAGAAAGTACACAATTTGAGTTTCAGGGTCATGGTCATCCCTCTCCCCCCTCTCCTCCAAAAATTAGCTTGATTATCCAAAGATCCTCCAAAATTTACCAATTAACAAAGCTGAGATAACTGAAAGAAAAATATTTAACATATTTGGTTCTACGTATCAGATTATTCTAGAGCAAGGTCCCCAATCCCCAGTCCACGGCCTGGTACCAGTAAGCAGCCTGTTGGGGATTGGGCACATAATCTCCATCTGAACAAGCAGCAGGGGCGCACCTGAAACCATCCCCTATCCCCTGCCACCGCCACTGCCGGTCCACAGATCCTGAAAAGTTGGATACCGCTGACCTAGAGAAAAGATCCTGGTGGTTCTGCAGTTCCAGGAGATGAAGAAAGACAACACCAAGGAGGATCTGCTTTTCAATGGCAGCTCCAAAACTTTGGAATAAGCTCTTGAGATCAGAATAGTCTCTTAATTGCAATGGAATATAAGTTGTCCTGGTGCTACTGACTTGTATTTCACCCAGCCTGCTTTTGGGATACAAACTTAGGATGTCACTGAAAGACCAAGTGTGATTGACCCCCCAAAAAACTCCAAGCATTCCCAAATTCTACAGAATTTGAAAGATTGTCCGGACTCCTACTTTTAGGTCCTTATCACAGGTCCCATTCTAAGTCCAGTCTGAAAAGCAACTGATAGCTAGTAGGCCCTTGTAGATTTTGGAAATACTATTTCAGTCATCCTCCACTCCAATATTAACAAAAAATTTGCAAAAATTTATTTTATTCAACCAATTTAAATTGTTCTTATCTATTTTATTTGCATGATGTTTGCAGCTGAATAATTTGATAATATTTGACGTATTTACTGTAAGATGTCCTGATACTGCCAGTGAAAGACAAGATTTAAATATGAATCAATCATATAAACATCAATCAATAAATGGAACAAAACACTCCTAAGTAACTGATGTTATATACTCAGCCTGAAACCTGGTATTCCTGATGCCATTTTGATGAAATTCCTAGAAATGAGGAAGCTCTTCTGGTTCAAGGATTGAGGTTTCCATAAATTAGATTAATGAGTTTAAAAAAACCCCACTGCATTCTTTTTCAAGCTATGCTATTCAAATTTAATTGCTCTGACATGAAGCCAGGTCAAACAGTCACAAATAGCAATAACTCTTCAATCAATAGTTCCAATGTTCAGACTCAAAACAATGTATGCTCTAAGCATTATGCCCTCTCTCAAAGCCATTTCATCCATTAGAAAACACCAATAGATTTTTAAAAATAATTTGTACATGGAAAAGTAGATTCCATTCAATTATAGCTTGACATCTGTATAGCTTTTAAGTTCACATTGCTTTCAAAAGCAAAATTGTTATCATGTAACTATTAAATATGTAATTTGAAAAGCAATTCTTAAAAACATTCCTATTAATAAGATGCACCTGAGCCTGAAACTTGTTTTGTTTTTTTAAGAAAAGAGAAATGCTGAGATAACTGGGACAACCATATTTAGTGATCTTATTTACTGTCTTGAAAAATAAGTGGCATATACATTTTTAAATTGTATTGACATGGTATTGTATAATTCAGCACTAGAATGGTTGTTATGCATGAATTAATGAAAAATTAGCATACAAATGTATAACATAGCAAGCAAGGTGAAGTAGCTGCTGTAACCAAGTCCTACATGCCTTTACCAATATTATTCATTGCTGCAGGAATCAAACAGATGAAAAATTCTAAATTAGATGAAAGGCAAATATAATTATAAGGTAAAGAGGAACCACTCATAAAAGCAAACATGTTTTCCAACATTAAGCCTGTGCCATAGAAAGTTACATTCAAGAAAGACAAAGCACACAGTGAAATGAAGAAATAAGATAAGTTACCTAATTAAGTCTGAGAACTGAAGTAAATTAGATGTGCAGAAAAAGTTCAAAAAGGTCAAGCTTCTACTTTAGCTCTATGATATTAAAACTAAAGTTGTGAATTTTTAAAAACAAACTACGCAAAATATATGTTAAGAGATTAAACAATATGGAAGAATTGAATAAACCTTTGGGATTTTTCTATAAATGAACATTATAGAAAACTAAGCCTCATAATTTCAATTTTTTATTTAACCCTATTACCCTATAATTTCAATTTTTATTGAAAGAGACAATTGATGAATTTAACTATCAAAGTTACATTGCCTTGCATTTTTTCCTTCTCCCTCTCCTCCTCCTCCTCCAGCAAACAGGATAGACCAGTGCTGTGAAACTCCCGGCACGTGGGCCAGATGTGTCACACGTTGGCCATGCCCACGCACAGTTTAGCAAAGGGGGGGAAAGTCCCAACACATTATGTGATGCTGCCGTGATGATACAAGTTTGACACCCCTGGGGTAAACCAATAGATCCAGCAGAACAACTCTGACCTCATCCATTCTACTTTCAAGTTCAAACAGCAGTCTTGGTTCAGATTACTTTAGCCACTTGTGACAAGAGTCAAACCCAAATTTACAAGAATTAATCTATATTATGGGGTTTCAGCCAGTCCTTTCAGATTTCCATGAAGTACTATCTCCTTTTTCTTAACGCTGCTCTCTTCAATCACATGGAAGAAGGAACAAAAATAAGTGAAAAAGAAAGAAAAGCTTATTCCATCAAAAGCACTGGAGCGGAGCTAAGTGAAGTTTAAAAGAAGAATAAGCAAAATGAAACTGCTATGGTAGGATTTATAGGATGATCTGCTAGGAATTATAGGATGATCTGCCAGGAATCTGTTCGAGCCTATGAGGAAATCTGTATTACCCGTTCTTTCGCTATAGTTCTTCCTTAGTAAAAATCAAATATTCAGAACAAATTATAAGAACAGAAAGCATGAAGCCAGAAAATAATGATCCCATACTCCAAGAAGAAAGCTTGTAAACTATCAGAAATAACTTGCATTCTAGTCATGAAATGTCATGTACTAGTATTTGTTCCAAAAAGAGAGAAACAGACAAACATAGGCTTGTAGATATTTGAGAAATACCACATCGATATTGCTTTGCTTTTTGCTAAAGTGAATTACAGATAGTCCTTGACTTACGACCACAATTGAGCCCCAAAATGTTGTTGCTAAGTGAGACATTTGTTAAGTGAATTTTGTCTCATTTTACAACCCGTGTCACAGTTGCTAAGTGAATCATTGCAGTTGTTAATAACACAGTTGTTCCGTGAATCTGGCTTTCCCATGGAGTTTGATTGTCAGAAGGTGGTCACATGACCCCAGAACACTGCAACCGTCATAAATATGAGACAGTTGCCAAGGATCTGAATTTTGATCATGTGACCATAAGAATGCTGCAACAGTCGTAAATGTGAAAAACGGTCATAAATCACTTTTTTCAGTGCTGTTGTAATTTTGTAAATGAACTACAGGTATACTATGTCTAAAAACTGGGCCGTATCATTACTTTTTTCCTTGTTGTAAATTGTTGAATTTACAAAGTCATCCCCTTCTCCCCAAATGCAGAAAAGTTTTACTAATTAGCAGATAAGCAGGGATTACAAATGATGTAATTAATAGCTGGTCTATTTTAGGTAATTTGTTTGAAGGAGAAGTGGAATTCAAGCACTGGGGTATTCAATGGCTAAATTGGAAGCTTAAATGGCAGAAACAGAGGACACCAAATATTATTTCAAGAAACCTAAGCTTTTAATAACCAGGATCAGAAAAAGAAGTAGAACCATGAAAACAAGACAGCTTGAAACAGTGCTAATCTCATGCCTGTCTGAACCTAGGAAAAGAAAAGAGATTCAGCAATGCCACCAACATTGCTTTGACTGAATACAATTTTTGATTATGCATGGGGTGGTCTTGTACCCGGGATAGAATTCATACCTGTAATTGGATAAAATTTCCCGATCGTTGATATTACATCCAGTTATTTTACACTCTTTACAATGGATACAGGATCAGTTGCTAATGGAGACAACAAAAACTGTGTTCAGTCCTTTTCAAGGTGCAACAGTAGTAGTCAATGGGGGGAAAAAATTCCCTAAGCACACTAGCGCAATAGGAATATAGAGACATGTATACAACTTAAACAGTTTGAAAAACAAAATGTTAGCCAGGCTCTCAATATGGAAAACTGTCTTTCAGAACAACTCATTCCTCCAAATATCAGACACACTAACTACTTAACTGTACTAGTAGTGCATGCCATGTGATCACAGCTGTTCATGTCAGTGTTTTCAAGAGAGTAACAGATAATAGCAAATTTCCATTTTTTTTCTGATCTTGCCATAATACTATTCAAATCTTTTCTAAGTTAAATTATCTTCCTCCCAGCATGTAAATGTTTCATTTGTATAAAAATCCCTACTGATGGTAGAGAGATCAAATTTAAGGTTCTAACTTCCTTTTATTTTGAATAGTTGGAGGAAAGCTACCCCAAACACACACATACTCCTGTCAACATTAGCAAATGAGTTGTAAGAGTATATTAATTATTCCTGCCATTAACAGCAAGGTCACAAATGCAACTAAGGTTGAACTAAGAGGTCTTGGATGTGTCAACATACAATTTTCTTTTTTAGTTCATCCTTTTTTCCTCAGAAAACACAAGGCTTTTAGGACATAATATTCACCAGAAAAACACCTAGGTGGGAAGAATAGATGAAATAGTAAAAAAAAAAATGGAAAGGAAGATAGTTGTTTATAACATGGAAACTAAGCAATGAGCCAAAGGAAATATATACTTACAAATATATATCAAATTAATTTACAACCCTCACAGGACTTCTCTCTTCAGGTTATTAGGAATTAAGAGTGAATTTTCAGCAGGATCATGACAAAAAAAAGTTTCTGTTTGTTTGTTTTAATCTGCTTTATGCCTTTGTTCCAGTCTGAAGTGCCTTCTGCCAACAGTTATTATTTTTAAAAGGGAAAACAGCACACCGGGCATCTAACCAATCGCTCGCTAAGAAAAGTTCAATATCATTCTTTTCCTGTATATTTTCCCAAGCTGAATGCAGAATAAATACGTAGATATATAAATGCGATGAGGTTATTGAAAACCAGATGAAATAATTATAGACATTGATACTACTTCCCCTTCTGAAATATTTGTCCATGTTGCCATGCTCTTGGCAACTCTTTCTTTGTTTATGTAAACACAATAAAAAACACTATATAGGGTTTTTATTATTATTAATGAGGATTGTTATGTATTGAAAATATATAGTTGTGTTAAGCCCTGCTAAAGTGAAACTGTTGGAATAATTCTAATTAAGGACGATGCCAATTACCTCTGTAGCACTGTAGTAATTGCTCAGGAGTTTTTGTAATCAATAAAAACTATTTTATTAACAATAAAATTGTTAAACAAGTCTATGCTGTGTCTAATCTCTTAGTAGATATAGTGCTATCACCTATATGACAAGGATCTGAAGTAAAAAAGGTGGGAAGCCTCTTTTATACTAGGTCAGTGGCAGTTGGGCCGTGATGTCATCATTCCAGGGTGTCATATCTGATCGGTGAATCAAATGTTTTAAATCTATACATTAGTACTGGCCAGCATAGTGCTGACAAACCCCTTCCTACTAATTTATGGATTTAAACTTATTTACAGAGTTCACAATAAATAGAATTAAATATATATATATACAATTATACAATGAGACCCATTTTCTTCGCAAGATAATGGTGCTGATTCTTTGGTAGGGGTTGGTTAAAACGTCCGCTGTTTTCTCTTCTGTTTTACAGTGAGTGGTCTTTATGAATCCCACTTCTGATAGCTGGCATACATGTTTGTATTTAATGTCTATATGTCGTGACCTATGTCCGACAGTGTCGGCTCTAGAAATATCAATGACTGCTTTATTATCTTCTTGGATTATGATGGGGTACAATGGTTCAGTCCAGATGTTTTCAAGCAAATCATCAAACCAAATTAAACTGTTTGCAGCCTTTGATAAGCAAACATACTCTGCCTCTGCAGTGGATGTTGAGATTAATTTCTGCTTGCCTGTGTACCAGTGTATAGGGCTTCCGTTCAGAAAAATTATATACCCTGAAGTACTTTTCCTAGTTTTTATATCTCCTGCCCAGTCTGAATCTGCATAGCAGGTTAACTCAGGGGTTCTTGACACGTAAGGCTCAAATAATAAGAGAGAGTCAGCTGTGTATTTGAGATACCTCAATAGTCTTTTAACTCCATT
>JANHJO010002277.1:44361-56359 GCA_032468235.1 Pseudoxyrhopus heterurus | reverse complement strand
GCACCAGCGTGCCTATCTTCAAAGAAAAATCAGAAAGTCCGGTTGCCTCTTGTAAAAGCACCTTTGGGACAACCATGACTTGGATGACTGAGAATCTCCATAGACATATTATTATTTGTGCATTATCCAAGGGAAATGGATGGTTAAGAAATGCAAAATATAAATAATTATTTGTTTTTTTTAACTTTGTTATATGCCTTCCAGACTCACTTGCTTTGTGATGTGGGAAGCTATATAAATTTGAAAGATGGAAAAATAAATATGCATGGATTTGCACTAAACATTGGACATTTTCAAGGAAGGGCAAAGAGACATAATGTGTATCATGATATCCCTGCACAAATAAGATGAATTGTTTATATCATTGTACAAGGATGTCATGCAATTTTTAAAAATTCCTGATAATGATCTAGTACATTAGGAATAAGAATTTCTGGTTTAGGCAATGTATTTCCTACTCCAATAGAAGAGAATATAGGCAGCTCAGGGCTGAACTATGGAGTTCTTGGTGCTCTCTAAGCTTGGTTGTTTGCTTGCAGACATTTCATTACACAACCAGATACCATCAATTCCTAGAATAGAGACAAAGAGACTAGAACATATCATCTCCAGCAGCCAATACTCAGATAAGTAGAGATAAACACCAGACAAACAATCAGGCAGAAAATAACATTCTAATCATGGAAGCATCAAAGAGGAAGTTGCCCTACCATCAAAATTGGCAGAGCAAACTACTATTTATAACAGGCATCAAGCCCCACTGATGATGTAACCTAGTTGGATAATAACAAATCTGCAAATAAACAACAAAGTTGAGAGAGCACCAAAAACTCGACATTTCCTATTTCCAGAACTAGGCTTGGGCATGTGTTTTGTGTTCTGCAATTGACCTAGTCTGAGCCTTTTACCAGTCTATAGCATCATTCTACTTTATTGATCTCATAGATGAAAAAAATCCATAGGGTCCCCTGTGTTTAAGAAGTTTCTGGAAACCTGGCTTTCTCCCCAGCCCTTGGGTTAAAGTAGATAATTAACCTCTTTGATTTTTTTTCTTTTTGTTTGTTTTTCTGTTTGTATTTGTCTGCTTGCTCTTCTGTTTGTTTGCTGTTCTCGGTTGTTATTCTGACTTTTTTAATGCTGTATGCCTCCCAGGGTACTTATAGAATTGGGCTGATTACTTAACAAATTGATAAGAGGCAGTCCTGATTTATATGTTACATGAGCCTGGCGTATTACTTCTTGGAGAAGTACTGAGCAAGCTACAAATTCTTGGAAGAAATAGCTGGAGAGATGAGTACCTTCAAAGATATTTGGGCCATTTGAGTATTTCTGTAGGAAGTTCAAAAGATCTTGAGGGCTTCTTAGCCTCCTAACTGATGCAAGTTTCTCGCCTACTTCTTTATAGGTAAAGTAGGAACTGAATAGAGCATGGGTGTCAAACTCACTGCTTCACATTGCTGTCATGTGATGTTTCACAATGTTTTTCCCATTCGTGGAGCTGGGGTGGGCATGGCCTGTGCGTGATGCAGTGAGTTTGATACCCATGCTCTATTCAGTTCCTACTTTACCTATAAAGAAGTAGTAGAGAAACTTAACACCCCTGGATAGAGGGTTTAGAAATGCTGAACTGCTTGCAGATAAGGAGCATATGGGACTGAAGAGGAGAGACAAGGATAAGTTTTTTGCATCTGCAATGCCTGAACTGAAGTAATACCTATCCCACTATTTAGCTAATTTAGTTCCTGTTCTTTTCCAAGATATCTAAGATATACTTGAAAATATCTATTTCATATTGTAAACCTGCAAGTACTATAGTACACATCATATTAGTTCTAGCTTCACACTTGACAGTACAATCCTACACTTTCTACTCAAGAAGTATATTTCATTGAGTTCAATAGCATCTTCTCACAAATAAGTGTATATAAGATTGCAGTCTAACATATATATGCATTTTGTTGCAAGGGACAAATGGGTAATAACATCTGAAATTATTTTAAAGTGTTAATATCATTTGCCTTGTGATATTTCTAAAAATATATGTATTTCTGTAGTGTAAAATATTACTTGTAGGTTGTAGGTGATTATTAGCTTAATAATAAAGACAGGTTTTCATGTGAGAGCTTCATCTAATTCCAAGAACAACATTTGCCATTACTAATCAAATCTTACAGCAACATTAACATGGTTGCTTCATTATCTAATGAGCTATAATATTCAGGTACCCAAACTCCATTTTGCATTAAGCAAGGCAGTATTAGTAGTAATTTCCTACAGTTTGGTGTATCTGCAAAAACTCACAAATGAAGTAAGGATCTCCAAGTAGTTTAAGAAACTGCACACACTCCTCTGCTTAAATGTATATGATATATTTTCATGGATTGTATCGCCAAAGGTACCTGTAACACGAAAAGTAGCTTTGGACATAATCAAACTCATGTTAGCTCAGTATCATATTAAATGTACATCCCAGTCATGTGAAATGGGAAAAACTGCAAGTCAACATCTTGGGTAGTGGCTATCATCCATATTTCAAAATACCTGCAGTCAATTCAGACTTCTGGTCATGTATGTTTGGAGAAAATTAAACTGTTGTAGGAGTTGATATTGTGTCTATCTATACCAAGCAATAATGTTGTTATGTATTGTATATAGTATACATAGTTTCAGTTGAAGTTCTCAGTCTGGTGCTCTGTTGGAGTGGGAGGATACTTTCTCCTGATTGGTTGTCTGGCTGAGCAGTTTCCTATAAAAGGAGCTCTATCAGCCAGGAAGTTAGTTAGTCGCCTTACAGGCAGTATTGAATAAAGAGCTGTTAGAAGTCACTCTGGCCTAGCTTCCATTCTTCGCCCAAAACTTAACAAATGTGATTTGGGATTTTTTTTACCTTATGTATTGTGTGATCTAGCAAATAGTTTATTTAGTGAATCTTGGATAAACAAGCCATGACTTGGCGGAAATGTATGAATCCAGTTTTATTGATATAGAATGTTAACAACATGCTGCATAACTAGAAGACAGCCACTTTGATGTAATGGTTAAGACTTCAGGTTGGAAACCAGGAGATTGTAAGCTCTAGTTCTGCCTTCGACATTAAGCCATCTAGGTCAGGGGCCCCCAACCCCTGAACCATAGCCTGATACTGGGCTGTGGCCTGTTCAGAACCAGGTTGTGCAAGCAGCCAGCTCTCATGTGCAGCTCCATTTGCACAAACAGCCAACTCACACTTGTGCCTAACTCTCATACAGAACCATCCCCTCTACTCTCCCCTCCCCCGTTCCCCCAAGCCAGAATGGTTGGGGACTGCTGATCTAGGTGACCTTGGGTGAGTGACATTCTCTCAGTTCTAAGAAGGGGCCAATAGCAAAACATTGATATTTCTCACCAGCCCCAAAAGCTTAGGAATTCTTGATACATAAAGGGTTGTCTTTTAAAAAGAACTTTGTTTTTTTTGCATCAATTCCTTTGTTATTTTGATAGAAATACATTTTTGTTTTTGTGTTCTAGTATTAATCTATATTTTGGTAATGCAAGCTCTATAAAACACTTGAAAACAAAAGGTTTTCTAGAAGATAGGAAGCAGTTTCACACATTAGGGATATACAGTTCCTTGAAAGAAGTGCTGGAAACGTACAGGAGCACATAAAAATTACTACTTTTGGAATCATTGAAGCAATAGCTGTGCACACACATGCATAGAGGCAGCCAAAACCATTTCTGAAGCAATCATACATGCTTGGAAAAAGACACAGTCAGTACAAGTACCTTTTTACACCTCCCTTGGCAGACATAATAGCTCCTAAACATTTTCTGAAGCCAGCTAAAAATCTTTCTGTTCTTGCTTTTGGGGTTTTCTTCATTCTTGGCAGACTTCTTCCAACTCAGAAATCATCTTATGTCTCCTGGCATGCACTGCATGTTTGAGATCTCACACATTTTCAATAATAGCTATTTTTTCTAATAGCTATTTTCTAATAGCTAAATTTTCCTTTCTTCTTTTGTTTACTGAGAGCATACGCACCAAAGACAAATTCCAAGTGTGTCCATTCACACTTGGCCAATAAAGGATTCTGATTCTGATAGCTAAATCTGGGCACTCTTCTTTCTGTAGATACTTCATGATTGACTTGGGAATATGAGTTAGACTATTGTTTTTCAATTTCTTCATTGACTATGGGTCATTCGCTTCTAGAAAATGTGGTTATTCCCTGTGCTATCGACTACTCCACAACCTAAAACTAAATACAGCCACCTCCATGCTTAACAGCTGGAAATGTATTTTTCTCTTCAAATGTTTCACTCATATTTTTCTCGAAATCTATCTTGTGAGGTTGAGGATATTCCAAAACATTTCAGGCTTATCAGGGGTTTCTTTTGCCTACAATTACCTTTGTGATGAAGTCAAGAGAAAAAAAATCCTTCTTCAACTATCCCACAGAGATCATTATGATATAAGCAATGCTGTTCTGTGGATCCGTGCTACATGGATGCACTGTTAACTAAACTTTTCAGCAGGTCATTTGCAGTGATCTCTCTTCTGTTTTGTGCATCCTACGGGCTTTCAAGCAGTTTGAAACAGCCATTTATCTGAGTCCTCCAGATCATGCTTTGACTTCAACAGTTATTTATAACTTCTTTTTTAAATGTTTCTCACAGTTGAAATTGCTATTTGGAAGCATTTAAGAGGTTTTTAATAGCCTTACCCTGTTTTGTGAGGGTGAATTATCTTTATTTTCAAATGCTCAGACAGCTGCTTAGACAAATCTACAGTTGAAAGTAGACAGAACAACAGCTGCAATAGTCTGAGAGATTAAAAGGGTCAGACTGTTTATGTAAAGAATTGCCTTCACCTGGTGAACTGCAGGACCAATAAGTCCATCATCATTTGACCTAACTTTATACTTTAAAAAAAGTATGGAAGGCTGTCTAGTTCCTGCACTTTCTACATTCACTGTTTTCATATTTTAAATCTATAAATAATTGGACGTAAATAACATGCACTCAGGTTTGCAGAAAGATGTTGTAATGTAATGTATAAATGCACCATTTACCATTTTTCTTCACAAGAGATTTTATGCAACCCCTGTGGGGCCAGAAACATTCCTGGAAAGAAAAGTGATGGTAGAAATAGGTATTTTGATTTGTGGAATTCCAGCATTCTATTTTTAAAATGAAAGGAAAAAGAAAATGTCTGGAGGGTGCCAAGGAAATTTCTGCAGTTACATTAATATACACAGGTACCATGTCGCCTCTGGCCATTGCAAGAGAGCATATCCTCGATCTCATCTTTGTTTCAGAGCAATTGAGGCATGGTCTGAAAATGGAGGACATAAATACTTGTCTTTTGACTTCTTCATTGAACTGCCCTGTCCACACAATGGATCCAGCGGGCTTCCACAGAGAATTTTTTTCTAACAGTTTAGCAAACTCTGTTTAAGGCAGCCAGCATTTCTTTTATTCTATTAAATAAATGTTTAAAGGTATCTTAATTGAGAATCACATTGGTTAAAATTTGTTTAAATAAATAAACACTTAATGCCCATAAAATTAGCAAACTATCAGTAATTTTCTGTGCTAATTGGTTCTGCAGATCCTGCAAAGCTGCCTTCTTAGTTATCTGGTCCATGTTAAGGAAACGGGCGGCATATAAATTTTATTAAATAAATAAATAAAGGTGAATGGGACAAAATGCTGACACACTGGATCTATTTTCAGTTTTTCTGGCAGATACATTTGATGGTACCCCTCGTGTTTGGCTGCCAATTGGATAAACCTGGAAGAGAAAGTGAGTTGGTGTCTGGTGTTGTAATCTGGGATTTTTTTCAGAGACTGTGGAACCTGAAGAAGTGGAGAGATTCTCCATAGTTTGACTTTTGCAACCTATGGACTTAACACTTTTTCAGGCTCCGTTGCGTGG
Source organism: Pseudoxyrhopus heterurus (assembly GCA_032468235.1). NCBI lineage: Eukaryota > Metazoa > Chordata > Lepidosauria > Squamata > Pseudoxyrhopus > Pseudoxyrhopus heterurus. Next base: position 50,442 of record JANHJO010002277.1, on the reverse strand, counting down.
CTAGGCAGGTAGTGAAGTGTTGGTTGCAGGAAAGAGTCAATGCTTCTTTGAAGGAAGGGATAGTACCATCTTCTTTGAAAGAGAGCCAATTTAATGGGCTGTTCAATTGGAGATGGCATACTCTGGAACATCCTTCCTCTGGAGGTACATGTGCACTCCCAAGTATTTTTGGATTCTAATAAGCTAGTTGATTTGGTTGTGGCCTTCATCTTAGTAATTTCAGATGTCTTAGTTGTTTTGTTCATTTTAGTTTTTTGAGATTTCTGATTTTTTCCCCCCCTCAACATTATATATTTGTTGTGGCTTTGAGTTGTATAGAGTCATTCAGGATTGGGGGAGCATATAAATGATATTAAATAAATACTTAAATAAAATTGGGCTATCTGGAAGAATCAGATATTAAATAATACACAATTATTTATCCTTAGTGCAGGAAAGCCAATCTTTCTAAAATGATTCAGCTTGCTGACTTTGATTCACATAATAAAAAAAATGCCAGATAGAATTATTTTTTGATTAGTTTCTTTGTTGATAAAATCTATGAATTAATTTGTCTATTAAGGCAAAGATACACATCCATTTATAGCAACACCCAGTGGAATGCTATTGATTTTTCTTCTCATATAACCCAGTTTTTGGCAATAATATCACCAGTACTTTTGGGGTTCATACAATATGCAAATCCCGTAACATTGTTTATTTGATTTTGGATGTTACCTGAAATCAGCCTTTGTATTTTATTCAGAAAATCACTATTAAAATATATCATGGCTTAAGGTAAGCTATTATAATATATACATGATCAATTTTAATAATTATTTTCTCTCGTGTTTGGTCTGACAGCCTTCTTGAATGATGTTCTTTTGATGCAGGGGTCTTCAAACTTGACAGCTTTAAGACTTGTGGACTTCAACTCCCAGAGGTCCTCCTCCAATCATGTTAGCTCAGGAACTCTGGGTGTTGAAGTCCACAAGTCTTAAGCTTGCCAAGTTTGAAGACCCTTGTTTTGATGTCTAAAAGAACCATCTTGTATTTTCCTAGTCTACACACTACAGAAGTTATTTACCCATGCTGTATTTAGAATTGAATAGTTCTTCAATTACTACATTATTTCTCTGAATAAGGTTATGAGTATTCTGCCATCTTGATAAATCAACCTTGCCTTTTCCCGCAAGTCTGATAAAATAAAAATCCTCGTTGTGCTGGGTTGATATATGCTTGCATGAGTTTCACATAATCTTTTGACAATATAAATACCAGTTTTCAGGTGGAAACTATCTATCCTTTGTTTTGTACAATAATTATTTAAATTTGTTACCCAGGTAGAAAATTTATGTTGTAAAACAACTTTTTCCTGAAAAAATCATTTCTGAATTCAGCATTCTCTTATTTTAAGAATGCATTTTGGGGGCACAAACTAGAACTTAGAAGAGACAGTTTGGTACTGTACTTAAGGCACGAGGCTATAAACTGGAAGACTGAGTTCTAGTCCTGCCTTAGGCACAATGCCAGACCAGTTACTCATAGGCCACATTTCCCAAACTCATAGGGACCCAGCAATATATTTTACTACGTAATATATAGAACTTCTGTAGGGCTTTGGGACACCATAGCACAGAGTTTGGAAACTACTAGGTTAAGATTATTGGGTTGGTACCAAAGAGAGTCCACATCTAGACACCACAACTCAATGAGTGATTTTGGGCCAATCTTTTTTTAAGCCCAATCCTCTTGGGTGTTGTTGAGATGGGATAAATAAAAGATGGGAAACTATGTACACCATTTCAAGCACCTTAATAAAAAATGGGATATAGATCTAAATAAATGGAACCCATGAGTTTTTAATCCTTTTGAAGTACTAGAGGACTACGGATAAGAAAGTTGAAATATGAGATTTGTAATTTCAGATGCTGGCTCTTTGGTAATAAAATTGATGATTGTGACATCCAGGGCAGGAATCTCATACAATGTCTTGTACACAGGTTAGAATCTGTTGCCTGATATTCCATGCTGTCTTTCCTATTCTAGGAAATATTCACACATTCTTCCATCTGATACTTTAACACACGGCATATGTGTATTTCAATGGGGGAGTGACATAAAGGACTCCAAACTCAGTTGCACTAATTGCAAATGATTTAAGCTAAAATCTTCATCCATGAAAGATATTATGTGATACCACTATTTTATGAACATGCAAAACCAGTATGTAAACTGCTTAACAGAAAAATAAAGGGCAAAATCAATTATTGTTCTATTGGGATTGAATCTGTTGACATATGACTTAGGAGATACCATGAAGCTAGTAAAGTGAATGTTCAATCCTATCATTCTGTTCACCTAGGTATGTACAAACACAATTGCTTAATTGAAAACACAATGCAAAGCTTTTTTTCATGCATCAGGAAGTAGCACTGAGGGAAGAAACCAGCAGTGTAATTTGGAAAATGGCATGGGAAGAACAGTTAAAGGCCTCTCTACCTCCCATCCTGACAAAATTAAGTCACCATCATTGTCAACAGAGTCAATTACAGTATCATCGGTAATGTGATTTAAGCCTTATTAGAGTAGATGACACAATTCAGACAGCAGCTTATTCACATTAAAGTCACAAGGGCAGGACTCTGCACAATATGCTAGGCTAAAATGTACTTGGGCTATTTTGTGGCTGACATGCCTTATGTATCCTATCCAGAAAGGGCTAAAAATACAAGAATTTTAGCAACTTCTGGGACCAGCAATTAAATTTGTGGTTCACAGTAGTTCATACATAGAATAATTGGGACAGAGAAAGAAATGTGTAAGAAGTCTGCTGACAATTTACTGTATCCTAGAGAGGAGCATTAGAATCTGGGTATATGTGGGATAAACTTAGAATATTCTCTCCATCCTTGATATGATCACTGATTACAGAGATTCTGGGACAGAAGGCAGATTCAGTCACAAATGCAGAGAGGGAATGGTGAAGTGGGGGGAGGGGGAAGAAAGCACTTTCTGTAAGTTTCAAGTAGCAAATAGCTCCTATTTTAGTCATTTCAGTATTGAAACTGAGTACCGTAAATATTAAAGGATGAAATGATCTTCTTTGGCTTTCTTCCAAAATGTACCAATTTATAGTTAACCATAGTTGATTCAATTTGCTCAATTTAATGGCAGATTGAACCCTAAAGTATGAAGTATAAAATATATGGACTAAAGTACTCAGTTTAATTAGATTTATCCAGAGGTGCTATTCAGCCAGTTCTGACAGGTTCCGGAGAACCGGTAGCAATAATTCGGAGAACTGGCAAATACCACCTCTGATTGGCCGACTGCATAGCCACGCCTACCAAGCCACGCCCACAGAACCGATAGTAAAAAAATTTGAATCCCACCACTGGATATATATATATATATATCATATATATACACACACATACACACATTTCATATGGCTAGCAGCAAAAGTTTAGACTATGGAAACAGAACAAAATATCAGGATCTTTCTTTCACCTTGATGAGAGAAAAGATACATTTGTTTCTGCTCAACTATCAGCTACTAACAGTCATCAAGCCACCTGACATATTTTGATTGGCTAAAAGTGGAATAGAAATACATTAAGTAAACAAATCTGTTATAGTTTTATTTTGGGTGCCTATTATTCTTTCTCACATGTACTTTCCAAAATTATCTCCTCTATCTAACATAAATATCTTGTTCTGGTGACAACACTTACATTCCAGTATCCTTCTATTTCGGTAAAGTAAGTACAGTTTAGAAAATTAAATATATATTCCAAACAGCTCCTCTTCAGACTCTATAGCATCTCAACTTAATTTCCATACCTTACACTGGGACCAGTTTATCATTCCGTTATCCTTTACAACCAAGACTGGAATTTCTTGCTGTCATCATTTTCAATATTAATTCTAATATACTTAACATGAGATTAACTTCCTGTGGGGAATTCAGAGACATTGCAATTAGCTCAGCCAATGTGAACAGAGACTGCTACTGCCTGTTGAAACATCTAAGGACTCTTACCTGGAGTTTTTTCCATGAACGTAGTTTATTCCTGCCTGGTTAAATAAAAAAGGTTTTTCTTCACGAATAAGCAGTTGGGTAGTACTTGCGAAGGCTGGGTCAGAATACAGGATAGATGATGTCAGGTGGTTTTAGAGAGAGGAAATCAGACTCTCCAGCAAAGTTCCATATTTTGGTTCATTAGTGTATCTATGCAGATAATGAAGAGCATTGCTTCTTCTGCATAAAGATTTTTAAGGATAATAAGTTTGATGAATTATTGCTGCCTTCTATATATTGCTGCCTACCATTCACAGGTAACTCTAAGCTTACTTGCAATTACTTATATTTTCATCTCATTTTGCATTTGATCAGTCACCAACTGAATATTATCACTTAGAAGACAAGCTAATAGTATTTTTTTTAAATTACCAGTTTTTTTAAAGAACTATAAGGATTTGACCCTAATTGAATACAATTTTGTATTCAAGCCTACATCTGTGACACATATCTTATATTGTAGGGCAGGGCTATCAAACTTCTGGCCATGGGCCAGATGTGTCACACACTAGCCACGCCCATGCCCAGTTTAGCAAAGGGTGAAAAAGTCCTGATATGTCACATGACACCGCTGTGACGATGTGAGTTTGACACCCCTGTTGTAGGGGGTTGCAATCAGAAGTGAGAATATTAATCTGGTGCTAGGAATCTGGTTATAATATTATAATATACAATATATACTATAATCTATAAATAGAAAGTCAGCAGCAGAGAATCAAGAATCCTTAGATATTAAAGCAAATAGGAAAAATAAAGAGGTCACAAGAGAAAGATAAGAGCCTTTGTGGCACATAATGTAGAATCTGCTAATAAATCAAAACTATGGAGCTTCCCAAAAAAGGGAGAAATTGTTCTGAAAAAGTAGAAACAAATATAGGGTTTGGGGAAAGTATAGCTGTGAATATAAAATATTTGATCAGGTCATGATATGCAGAAGGGGGAAAAGGGGACAAGTTCAGTTGGAAATAATAGGTTACCATGGCATAATAGGGGAGGGGTTTAAACAAGTCAAAATATCGGATGTGACCATATATTCAGAATCTTGTTCCTTTTTTACATGCATTGCATATTTAAAAGATGAGGGTTTGAGTATGTGTCTGCCACCTGATTGACACAGCCACCTTGGATGGCCTTGAAAGAGGAGTCAAAGCTTTTAAGTAAAAGTAGGAGTCCTGAATAAGAGACAGCATAAGAAGATAAATAAAGATAAGTCACAAGTCTTAAAGCAAGGGAGAGATTTTATAAGAAGTGAAGGGCAAAGACCTTTATAGATTGGCTAATGCGGAGATGAAGAGATGAATATTGTACATGTTAGCAGAGGAAGGATTAAGAACCACAGAAAAAGGAACATGGCTAGCAAGGACAGATTTTGAAAAGGTTCAAATAGCCAGAATGAAGAGAGTGACAGAATGCTCCATGAGAAGTTTGCAAGACAACTGTGGTTTTAAAGGAAGAATGTGTGAATATCTATTGTGTCTTAAAACTATACTAACTTTTCAGCTGTTGAACACGTGAGAAAGAAAGATTGCTATCTCTAAGTCAGATTCTCAAGAGTGAGGAATTTCTTTCCATCCATTCGGTATTTACTGTGGCTTGAAGATATCGATGTAATGCTGTCCATTGATAAGTGTAGATAAGTAATAGTTATTACTATTCATAACCTAGAGCAATGGTGACAAACTCACAGTCCACGATCTGGGTGCATCATGTGCAGACCACGCCCAACCCTAGTTTAGTGAAGGGGAAAAAAGTCACGATATGTAACATGACGATAATGAGATACCGGGAGTTTGACATCCCTGACCTAGAGTATTCTTTTTATTGAATGCCTCAGGAGAGAGAGAAATTACTTACAGGTACCCTTACTAAGAGAAGATTTAGTGAAAGTTTTGAAGCACTGAAAGAAATTCTGCTTGGAAAATGCCTGGGAGAATCAGAATGAAATAATAATAATAATAATAATAATAATAATAATAATAATAATAATAATAATAATAATAATAATAATAATAATAATA
>JANHJO010002276.1:186919-200522 GCA_032468235.1 Pseudoxyrhopus heterurus | reverse complement strand
TCATTGGCACACAAGAAGCGTTCATTCTCGGCTTTATTTCAGATTCCTAGCTGCGATGGACGGCAAAGGGGCGGGGCAGGGGTGGGCGGGGCCAGCCACAATTTCTACCACCGGTACGGGTGTACCAGGGCGTGTAGGCTGAATCCCATCACTGCATCCATGGTATTCTCAGGAATCTTCTCCAACACCAAAGTTCAAAAATGTCTATACTCTTTCTTTCCTGCTGATTCAAAGTCCAGTTTTCACTTCCATGGAATGTCACAGGGAGTACCATTGCCTGGCAGCTGAATATCTTTCCGAAGGCTATTTTGCCAAGTGCTACTCTCAAAGTATTCCTTGACTGTTGATTGTTGATTGTTGATGCTGTAAGGTAACCTACCCCTTCAATATCTGCATTCTCAATTCTAATACTGCTTGTTCTACTTGAAACAGAATGTTTGGTTTTCTTTATATTGGTTTATATTTGGTTTTCCTCATATTTAGTCCCATTTTTCACTGTGCTCCTTGATTTTCATTACGAGAACTTGCAGATCATTTTCAGTTATCAGAATAATATCACCAACATAGTGTAAATTATTGAAATTTCTTCCTCAAATTTTAAAACTATACTCATTTTTCCAGATAAGCTTTTCTCCATATATATATTCCATATATAGACTGAATAAATAAGAGAATATTCAACCTTGTCTCACTTCTTTGCTGATCTAGAGCCAAGCTGTTTTATTATGTTCTATTCATGTTCTGGCTCTCTGACCTATATATAGATTTTGCATGAAACAATAACATGTTCTGTGATTTCTGTTTTTTAAAACCCTCCGCAGCTTGACCTGATTGACATAATTAAAGACCTTTCTATAATCAAAGAAGCATTTGCTGACTTTTTTTGGTATTCTGTGATTTTCTCAGTTAATCTAGTGTACATCAGAAATAGTGCTTGATCTTCCCTGACATTTTCTAAAGCTAAGTTGAACATCTGGCATTGGCTTTTCCATGTAGGGCTCTAATTTATGTTGGATGATCCCAAACATTATTTTTGGGGTTCATCTTCAATAATTTTCATATATGGCAATATTATTTTTCTCTGTTTTTAACAGATTGCTGAAATTGTTTGTTAACTTCTTTCCAAGATGTTTTGTTTTTTGTCTTTGTCTTCGGTTTTTGCAATTTCCATGGTTTGTCTGTCATCCAGATTGCTTTCTTTTGTTTCTTTGTCCTAGGCAGCCTTCTTAATTATTTCTTTAAGTTTATTCCACAATTCCTTTAATTGTCTGTCAATGAGGTTGAGTACTTCAAAGCAATCCCTGATGTTCTCCTTAAAAATGGAGGGTGTATGCTCAATCACATCCTGAAAATTAATTGATTTTCTTCAGCTACTTTAGCTTAACTTGGAATTTTCACATGAGCTATTTGTGGTCTGTTCCTTAGTCAGCTTGGTCACATTTTTATATTTATCAATTATGTTATAATTGAGTCACCTCTTTCTACCAATAATTTAGGCACTCTGATTTCTCTGTTCTCTGTTTGGTAATGCCCATATACAAAGACATTGTTTGGTTTTGTTTTAACACTACGTTAGGAATGAAGAAATTATTGGATAATGCTGAAATTGGTAAATTGTTCTCCTGCTTCATTTCAGTTTCCTGGGCCATGGAATACAACTACATTTTCCTCCTTAATTTTTCCAACTTTACCATTCTAGTTTCCAATCATAAGCAGCACATCTTGTTTCCATGTTCTGTCAGTTTCAAATTTAACTTGATGTTTTATCATCAACTTCCTCTTTCCTCCATCAGTAATTTGAACATAGACTTGAATAATTGTCATATTAAGGGGTTGGCTACAAAGTATTTAATATTACGGTAATCCTTGGACTAGAACAGAAATTGGGTCTGGGATTGGCATCACTAAGCCATGCCATGGTAAAGTGTGATATCACCTCATCTCATCACTTAGCAACAATCCCAGCAGTCCTGGCTGCCGTCATAATACAAGATGCATGAGTTGTTAAGTGGGAAGCAGCAGGAGTCCCAGGTAAGGACTGTGGTAGGATGCTGTGGATGGGCAGGGGAGTGAGTGCAGGGAGACTGAAGGAAGTAGCAGGATTTGAAAGATCCTCAGCTTTTCCTTATCATCATGTTGAGTGCCATCTGACCTGAGGGGTCCATCATCTAGCACTGTGCTGTGATCACTTCATAATGTTTATCCATGTGGTTTTCTTACTTAAAAAAAGGAATAGATTACCATTGCAGTCTCTGAAATTATGTCTTTGTTATTGTCACTAAAGCTGTTTCTCACTAAAGCATCTGCCCAATATACTGTAGGTGCCTGCTTGCTTTAGTTGGACAGCTGGGACGACCTTCCCGCCTTACGTTAGAATGTTATACTCCCTGCATTTTTCACTTATTTCTCTCAGGACCATCCATCACCTATCAAAATGAGGCAGCACAGCAGGATTTGTGGGGGAATAGAGGCAAGAATGCATTTTTCTTGATTGGCAAATGCTTGTGGGCTAGTGGAAAAAGTCCCTGCATTTTTCAGATTGCTCATCACTTTCAAAATCCAAATTGTTTCTTCATTTCAATGATTCCTATGTTTCATTACAAAACAGCAAACAGCAATCCATCATGTATGGTTTCCTGTCATGAGCTAGATTATTTCAAACTATGATACACTATCGAGCAAGATAATCCTGATCTGAAGGGCTCAGGAGCAAGATAAGCCAAACTGACAACCAGAATGCAACCAATCATGTTTTGGGCAAGAACTGTAATGTTGCTGATTATTTCCAACAATATGAAAACAAATCAGCACAAGTTTGGGCTCCACTTAATCTGATCCCTGAGTCTTCAGGATGTCCCCACCCACTAGCATTCCAGAGAAATAATATAAATGCAATTGTTAATACATGTTGGGTTGATTAGCCTGCTAAATATTTGTATATTCTTTGTGCATGTAGAGACCATTGACGTTAAGATTCAGGTTTTTACCTAGGCAGTGTCTTCATAGTCAAAGGTATTTTGAAAACTCCACAATCAGCCAGACAAAACAGTGAGTGCACAACTAAACCCATCACACCATCCTTTCATAACTGTCCTTATGAGTTCCCACAAAACTCATGTTGATAGCTTACTTGGTTGGATTGGTTATTTCAGAGACTTTGCTTTTTGAATGCATTTGAAAAATAAGCATGTTGCCTGGTTCATGCTATTGTTCACTTCATTGTTGTTTATTCATCTTCATACTCTAGTACATTTGTTTATGATTTGAAATTCAGGCTGCCTTTGCAGTGAATGTGCCATCCTCAAAAATACTCTGCAACTGCAGTCTTTCTCTTGGAGGAACAGCTTTCCTCCTTCCATCCTCATTCCACCAGGTAGGAACTGAAATTCATGTTTTTTATTATAATTAACCAGAAAAAAAGGAAAATGCATTAAATATTGAGATGGACAATCTGTTTGATGATTTTCAAAATTAAGTATACACATAGACAACATAGATTTCGAAAAGATCTATTTCAAACACATTCTTAAAGTAATCCTTTAATAGATTGGAGTTAATGCAATCCTCTGTCCAGAGTGTCACAGCTTGAAAAGGTTTGATAGAAAAGTATAGAGCCAGCCTGTCTCTTGTTATGCTAAAATTGTGAGTTAAGACTTTCCTGTGATTTCCAGATTTTTACAGCACAATAGACAGATAGGATCCCACTATTTCCCCAAGTTAACACCACCCAAAAATATTTTAGGGTTGTTTTGCTAAAGGACAGAATTGGCAAATAATTCTATTTTTGTTTCTTTTGGCATAGCCAACTCCAAAAATAAATTATCAGAACTTCCAATATGCAATATTTTGTGTTTAAATAAACCATTCTCCATTCTATGCATACTCCAAGAAGTAAACTGAAGATTTTGCATTAACAGAATGAAGGAACATCATTTTGCTTCAATGATCTGAGGTTTAACCAGACTACTAAATTACATAAGAATTAACAGTAGTTAATTTTTTGTTTTCTTTGGTATTAATAATTTAGCATGGAAAATCCTAATGTAGAATCATTTCTATTTCGGCTTTATTGTATGTAATCAAGTCTTCTGAATTTTTGAATTCTTCGGTAACAAGCATGAAAAGCACATAATAGCTTAGAATTGCCTGAGCTCCCACATTATGTGCTATGCCATAATGCATGAACTCACCCAGACTGCACATCATACCTAAATAATAATCATAAGTTAGCCACGCTTAACAACACTTTGTCTTTCTTGAAAGTGTGTTTAGAATTAATTATAGTACTATTGCTTCACAGGTCTGTCAAGTATATATTGTGCAGTTTCGCTGTCAACATCATGGTGAGGATATTTCTCATACACATGGAGAGGGGGGGAGGGAGCGGGAGAGAAATGCAAGTTGTAAGCTGACTGTTTTGTATAGAGTCTCTAATGATACATGTTGTGTCATATGCTGTTGTTTGCTAACTTGCCTAGTGTGAAAAAAAAAGTCTGGACTATTATTACACATGCCCATGTTGTCATCAGTTACTAAATATGTGTATTGGGCCTCTGCCAGTCATACTTACAGAATAATTTAGGAAGTCAAAATATGATTTAGTATTCTTTTTAATTTTAATTGGGAAGGCAAGAATGTTATAATTGATGGTATTTTGTTAAGATGCAAGAAAATATTATACAATATCAGTTACTTTCCCCTATTTTATTATTGCATTTAATTTAAAGTGCATTATTATCAGCCTCACTAGATAGCCCAGACCAAGAACTCAATTTCACAGAAAGGCTAGAACTATTTTTACTGAAGTTGGCGATAGCAAAATCTTGCAAGTGTGATTGTGTTGTACCTTATCTCCCTTTTTACTACCTAATAAATCAGACAGTCTCTCTCTTGATTTCTTTTGAATGTGTTCTTTGTTCTAAAATTTTCAGTCCCTTTGCCTAGGGACAGTTCTTGCATATTTCCAGTTTTCTTTACTTTCTTCTTATCCATCCATCCATCTATAAAAGCCTTGAGTCACCAAACTCAATTCTTGGAGACTTCTGGGGCACATTAAGATAGTTGTAATATTGAAGGACTTCTATCTTGACATCATTTGAGATGTTTTCTGCCATCTAGTCTAAGGCCTCCAGACCTTGTTTCCAGGTTCCAGGACAAAATCAGTTGAAGCTGCCATCTGATTGTGTATGCCTCTACTTGCAAGGAAATCAAGACAAGACTATTTATTTATTCAATTTATGTAACCACTCATCTCACATACATGACTCTGGGCGGCTCACACAATTATATGCTGTGATGCAGAAATTATTACTTGCAATTTCTACGGTACCAAAACTTTTAATCACCAAAGCAATGTTTTGTTTCTTATGGAGACAGAATTAACAGACCAAAGCTGTTAAAAGTTGTCTATGAGCTGGAGTGAAGTTTCATTTGCATTCCATCCTTAAACACCAATTTAAAAAGTCCTCCCAAATTTCTTAAATATACAGGCTCTAAAATGTTTTTAGTGTAGAAAATTGATCTTTGTAAATTTATCAATAGCAATGTGTATTTATTCTAGATTGTCTGATTATGTCACTCTTGACCTTCAATTCTGATTTAAAGGATAAAAAACCTAAACCCAAAGTAATTTTGATCATTTAGGTTAGCCTCCCTATGTTTTCTGGGTGACCTGTTGGGAAGTCATCAATATTCCTAGATAGTAAGGATTGGCGTTGGGGATAACAGGGTTGTCATCTAACACATTTGAAGAGCATTTGTTTACTTGGTTTCTGTGAGCTATAGAGGCTTGTTCTTCACATTTTTCTCTTTCTAAAGCCAATTTGACATGCAGTTAACCTGATAAGGAAATGTTTTAAATGTGCATTTGGGATTCCTGTATAATTTTATGCAGTGTGATAAAATGTAATTATTTTATGGTTACAATTATGCAATTATATCTATATATGCATTATATGGACATTTTATGTGAAAACAATTCTTGGGAGAAAGCTGGAAAGGTGAAGCAAAGTTACAGTAGTGATAAGTATACTGTTAGAAGAGTTGAAGCACCAGGTTATGACAGATCATCGTGGAGAAAAATATGTATGCACTAAGAGTTGACAAGGGCTTAATGGCACGTAATCCTCATCAATCATATGGTTGCAACCTTAATCTCATAGCATGAAATTCTGTAATCTTAACTCAGCCAATATGTCGATAGCCACATGATGGATGTGTCCTAACGCTGGCCACCTTTCTTACTTTTTGCTTCAATCACAACACAACAGCTAAAAAGCGAAAATCATCCAAAACCATATCTTGCCTAGCCTACTTACTTTTTCAAGAATGATTGTAAATTCAAGTCTTGATATAATCAACTACATTTACGTATATGTACATATTATAAATACAGACATAACTTCACAAATAGCCAATATACAAATGTTTTATTTTTATTAGGTATCACAATTAAAAAGGTAAGTACCATTTATCCTATTGGCAAGTATATGAATGTAAAACATCAAATCCCTACAACAATTGAACATTATTTACAGGAGTCCCAGACATAGCATTAATTTTATCACATAAATATTACAATATTGCATCCCTGCACCCTGCACTCGTGTATGTAGGTTTATATTATCAACATTAAACCATGGTATAATAATTTGCCTTAACCTTCAAACATTTTTTTCTCTTTGCCTGAAGGAGAATTATGTTTTTGTGCTAAGGCCTTTTACAGGTAATATTGCTTTCTCAGCAGACATGAAGTATTTGCTACTGAAATGGATGTGGCAGTTCAATATAATCCAGTATTATCAGCAAGTAGTTTGCTTACCACTCCAATCTCATCATAAATCTTTTAGTGTGGTATCCTTTCTCTGGAATAATAAATCTTCCCTGTAATTGGCTTCTTTATAAGTACTGTCTCCTCAAAGATATCAAAATATGTCTGATTCCAGAAAAGGAGATTAAACACTTGGGTTACAAGTGGTTTGCAACAGTTCTTGGCTTTCCAGTCTTCACAGGATTAGAGTTTTTAAACAACTTTATAAATATTAAAAGCTGTGATAAAATATTTTTGAAGCGTTCACAGTGCAATATTTTATACCCTAGCCAAGCCTTTATCTATACACCTATCTATAAAATTAATTAAAAATCAGTATAAAAATAGAATGATTTGAAAGTTTACACACATACACACACCAACATTCCTCACCTATCTGTTGATTCTACATCAAATAGCCTATACAGTAGAATGCACAGGATTCCACAGGAACAGAAACCAATGATGTTCAGTCAAAAGTTAACCTTTTTTTAAAAAATTACGTTTAAAAAAAATATTTTGGTCATCAGAAAGGCCTACGTCATGTCAAAATCTTAAGAACCAGTGGACAACATCAAGCAGCTATGATCTGTGTTTGCAGGATTTTTATTTCATTTTTTAACAAAAACTTGTTTAAATGTGATGACCTGAATTTAGCAGCAGTAATATAAAGATGCATCCCCCTTTGACTGAATAGGCTAGCATCCTGATTCAAGCCCTTCACCTTTTTTCTGTTGTATTTTTCTCACAGAGACACTTTTACTAAAACTTTACTGCTTCACTGCAGAGTTCGGTATCCTCCTGTGGAATTTTGTCTACATACTTAACATACACTTCAGCCTACTGGGTAAAGGAATTTCTGAATGATTTCATCATTCTTGTCATAGTACAGAAACATTTTCTTTAAATGTTCATTATGCTCTGTTTGTGGCTGATGAATCCGCAATATGACATAATAATCTGTTGTATTGCTATCAGTATTCCAAAAGTATTTTAAAAATCTGTGTAGTGATAGCTGGACAATCTGATTAATGTCCATTAGATCTGGGCTACTTATATAGTAATATAAACTGCTATACCAAATAAACTTCAATAGTGAAGTATAATCTTTGAACATTAGACTATTTATTTAGTTTGGCCCTTATTCATTGAAAAGCACTTGACTGATAATATCAACTCTCAGTGTCTTGTATTATGTATGAGTAACTGAGAAATTTCTGAATCAATTCTGCAGAGTACAGGTAGTCCTCAAGTTATGACCATAATAGAGCCCAAAATTTATGTTGCTAAGTGAGAAATTTGTCAAGTGAGTTTTGCCCCATTTTATGACTTGCCACAGTTGTTAAGTGAATCACTGCAATTGTTAAATTAGTAACATAATTGTTAAGTAAATCTGGTTTCCCCATTGACTTTGCTTGTTAGAATGTTGCAAAAGGTAATCACGTGACTCTGGGACACTGCAACCGTCATAAATGTGAGTCAGTTGTCAAGCATCTGAATGTAAATCACATCACCATGGGGATGCTGCAATGGTCACAAGTGTGAAAAATGATCATAAGTCACTTTTTTTAGTGCCGTGGTAAGTTTGAATGGTCACTAAACGAACTGTTTTAAGTCTGTAAAAGTAGCTAGATTGTTCACAGTGAGTGATATTTGGCAGTAGATGAAGAATTTCCACTGCAGTGGTAGTTACTGCAATTGCCCATCTCACTTGAAAATGATATCTGAACAATACATTTATCTTGCAGATTTTAGCAACTTGAATTGCCTCCTCAAAATAGTGCAATTTTAACAACATATACACATATGCAGTGGTTCCACACACAGAAAAACACTTAAAAAGTAGTTGGCCATTATTTATGCCCTGTCCCCTTTTAGCACAGTTTAATGAACTTCATCATGTATCTGCATTTCTATCTATATTATCTTGTGACGACAACAGAGACGGGTATGGTGTGACACATTTCACATTGACGTAGGTGGCATTCACATGAACATAATGCTCCCCAATAAAAGTGGAGAAGATCATGGATATATCTGAAACTAACTCAGAAAAGGCTGGCCGTAGTTCAGGCTTTGGATGCCAACACTTGAGCATGACTTCATATCTGTAATGAAATAGCAGAAAAATGATTTTTAATCTATTACATTTAATAACATGATTTTACAAGATTTCTAGAAGGTATTTTAGATTTTTCTTACAGTGGATCAGGACAGTATTCAGGCTGCAAGAGCCTCCTTCCTTGTAGTAAGTAAACGGTAATATCAAAAGAGCTGATATCAGGATAAGGAGGTGCTCCTCTTGTCATCAGCTCCCAAAGCAAAACACCAAAGGACCACTAACAAAAATAACATAAAAACAAAATCATAAGGCTCTGAAAGGAAGCCACAAGCATTCATAACTAAATACTACATTATGAACAAGACAAGGCAAATTTTTTTTTCTATTGTTGCATTTTTGCAATTTAGGAGAACAGAAGTAAGAGGCAAGTCTTAAGACTTGGAGGGTTGTAAAGGCGGTCATTATACCCCTTTAAAATGTTTTTCCTTAATTTTTCTTGTGCATAACCAGGTGAATGCCTCAAGCTGATGGAAGTTATACACTTCTGGCTTGTATCAACAAAATTGCTAGTCATCTAGTTTAATATTCTCTATTTTGACAGATTTTCTTTACCTCACTATTTTATGGGGAAAGATAATTGAGTTTTATTTATGTTTTATATACATGTTTTTTTATCTTGTAAACCGCCCTGAGTCCTACGGGAGTGGGGCGGTATATAAATATGGTTAATAAATAATAAATAAATAAAATAAATAATTGAATCTGGGATTTCTTCCATGCTAAACAGAAGTAATCTTTTGTAATTTTTGCATTAATGGCCTCAAGTTAACGAAGGCCAAATAAAAAATTAATCTCCAGAACAAAACAAAATTTCAAGGGGAAAGGGGTTTTCTAAGAAAAAAAAATATAATTTTTTCCAAAAATTATTTGGAAAAAAAATTATATAGAATTGATGGAAGAAAAAAAAACTAGTAAGCTGCACACACATAGACATTTATCTGTCAAACATACAGATGGTTTAGAATGGGTTTTAAGTCTTAAGAAAAATGGAATTGATGAAAATGAACCAGGAAAGCAAAAAGTAGGGCCCACTAACATCTGTTTCGTGATAATCAGAATTAAATGGCCACTTTGGAATACCTGGAAAACTTAAGAGCAAAATAACCCTGCAGATACTTAACACTTACATTTCAATCCTTTAACTCTGAAAAATAATGTCCCACCTATTCATTCCCAGGCCCAGCACACAGTGCTACCTGATTCTGAATCTCTTGTAGGAAGTATGATATTGCTCACAACTGGAGAAGAGTTATAAACCCATATATTAAAGGGACAGTTTCAAAATCAGGTCAGCACCATCAAGTTTTTCATAAGAATAATTCAAACTTAGTATTTTAAGATTGGAAACATTTTTAGTTGTAGATTTAAGATTTGGCCATCTGAAATACAGATATAAAAATAATAATACCCATTTACTTTTGCAAATTAAGAAACAGAGGCTAGTTTGGGGTTTTTTTTCCTTCTTGCATTAATCCAATATATAATTCTTTTCCTTTGATATTTCCAGTAATCTGCTGACATATGATGAATCAGCAAGACCCATATAATGATAAATATATTACCACATCTGACTTTGTAGTGAATTTCTGGGTTTGCAAACTTTCTAAAGCCATCCATTTTACTGGCAATTTTGCTCCTGTTTTATTGTGTACACTGTAGTACTCCTTATCATATACATCTCTCGCAAGTCCAAAATCAGCAACCTTGACTATGAAATTTTCATCCAGCCTACAAAAACAATACACACACACACAAAGTATTATTTGGAGCTAAGAAGACAGAATTTACATTTGTGGGGTCAGCTTACACTGTATCGTTAACATAAAAAAATTCTGTTTACAGTCATCCATTCCTTCCTGAACGCAATATTGCTTGTGAACAACCAATTGTTTACTTACAAATATCCATGTTCTTCAAAAATAGGTTAAGAGAGGATTTCATCTGAAGAGAGAATACAGTTATAAATAAACTAAAGTCCAGTCTTCACCATTTTCTGCACCAGGGGTTTAATTTTCCAAACTTTTGGACTCGTGCTGGAACCCATCCTCAGGGAACTTCTCTCCAAAGAATGTGAGCTTTGGCCTATTCTATGCTAGTATTTATGTGGTGCCTGCTTGTGTGTGACTTTTTATTTGTTGCTCAGGGTGTTGATGGCCGGCTATTTACAGTCAACAATTTAATAGCAGCCATCAATACCCAATCAATAAATAAAAAACCACACACAATTAGGCACCACATAAATGCTGGCATAGAATAGCACACATTCTGTAGAGAGAAGTTTCCTGAGGATGGGGCCCCAGCACTAAGCCTGTGGTCTGGTGACCGACCTAGACTGAATCCTGCAAATCTTGCTCGTTTTGGAGTGTTGGATTATGGTAGTTCCTAATCTGCTACATTTATAAGATGGTTCTCTTTATTGTCTTATCTCCTATCTCTTTTTATATAGGAAGAGCTAATCTGGAATATCTTGATTGAAATGCAAGACTAGTATTAGAAGAGAACAGTGGTTATTAAATATACCATAGATAGTCCTCATTTCACATGGCTAATTAGAACTGGAGACTCTGTTAAGTCACATGGTTGTAAATTGAAAAACTACATGGCCAATCCATTTAATGACGGTCATCATGAATGAGGATCTCATGTGAACTTGACTTCTGATTGGTTCTCCATTGACTCTGCTTGTGAGAAGTGGCCAGGCCACAAATTGTAATTGTATGATTGCAGAGATGTTTCAATGGCCATAAGTAGAAGGTCCAATAATAACTACCACTCATTCAGTGTAATTGTAAGTTTGAAAAAGTGGTCATTAAACAAGGACCATCTATATTACAGCATAGAAAGTGGTTTGAATTGAATGCCAGCAAATAACTATATATTTGACCCTACCTTAATAAAGTAGCTCCTCTAGAGATACCTATTTTCTAGACTGATTTTCTTCTACCTGAAATGTTGATGGCCTAAGCCTGGTTTTTGTATAAATACCTCTACTCTTTTACAGGTAGTCCTCAATTCACCCAACAATAAGCCCAACTCAATTGTTGCTAAATGAGACGTGTTAAGTGAATTTCCCGTTTTGTGACCTTTCTTGCCACAGTTAAATGAATCACTGCATTTGTTATGTTAGTAACACAGTTGTTAAGTGAATTGGGTTTCCTAATTGACTTTGTTTGCTTGTCAGGTTACAAAAGGTGATCACATGTCCTAAATATGAGCCAGTTGCCAAGAATCTGAATTTTGATCATGTGATCATGGGGATGCTGCAACGGTTGTGTGAAAAACGATTCTAAGTCACTTTTTTCAGTGCCATTGTAACTTCAAATGGTCACTAAATGAATTGTTGTAAGTCAAGGCCTACCTGTATTATCTCTATTCTATAATGTATTATTCATATTTTATAATGCAATAAAAGAATTAACATGGGGAAAAAGATTTGTACCACCTGATTTTTCTACTTTAATGTAACATAAGAATGAGAGTATGGCCAGATAATTCTAAGAAACCACTTTCAAAAGTACTAAAAATATTACATTACTCACATTTATTACTATTTTTATTTGCAATATAGTTGACTGCAACTTTGCTGACTTATTTAATAGTTGACATTATTAATCAGCCATACAATTCTTTTCAAATGGATAGTCAATCTTTATAGTAATAGAACATGAGATAATAATTTTAAGTTATAATTGATAATTAGTATAATAAAATTATATTTTAATTGTGGATAATTATGACCAGTTGATGCTAAGCTCATTAATTCATAATGCAAATGATGAATTGGCATAATTCTCACTTCTCTTGGATTACTGAATAATTATGCAAAGTAATCTGTCTGGTTATTCTGATACCAAGAATATTTTTTTCCATAACTTTTGCTTGGAATAAAAATTCTTATTCTGACAGCAAATGTCAGAAAACGTAAGGAACAAGTAACTAATAAAAGCCAGATCCTATATTTCAATTACATAATTCCATGATATTTATTTCCCCCCCACAGCTGATTAACACAGTTCTCTCCCTACAATATATGAAAAAGAAAACTTATGGTATATCTGTTAATTCAGAAAAAGTATATAATAGAGCGAATAAACTTAAATTATGAAAGTCATTATGTGGTAAATATTTGATAGGAGTGAAGCATGTGTGATAATATATGGAATACAGGTAATCCTTGAATTATGACAATTTAAGCCCAAAATTTCCATTGCTAAGTAAGGCAGTTAAGTGAGTTTGCCCCATTTTACAACCTTTTTGTCACATTTGTTAAACAAATAACTACAGTTGTTAAGGGAATCATGCGGTTGTCAAGCAAATCTGGCTTCCCTCATTGAATCTGCTTGTTGGAAGCTGGCTGGGATGGTTACAACATGGTAAACACATGACCCCCAAGACAGTGCAACTGTCATAAATACATGCCAATTGCCAAGCACCCAAATTCTGATCATATGAACATGGGGATGCTTGTAATGGTTCTAAGTGTGAAAACCTGTCATAGGTCACTTTTTTCAGTGCTGTTGTAACTTTGAACAGACTGATTATAACTCGAGAATTATCTTTATTTAGGACTAACATTTGAAGTACAGGCAGGATTTTGAAGAGGCAGAGGAACTAGAGATCAAATTGCAAACATACGCTGGATCATGGAGAAAGCTAGGGAGTTCCAGAAAAAC
>JANHJO010002276.1:128944-139392 GCA_032468235.1 Pseudoxyrhopus heterurus | reverse complement strand
TCCTGCTGGAGTAGGGGGTTGAAGTATACTTCCTCTAAAGAAAAAAAAACCTGAGCAAGGCTGGGTAATCAGCTAGTACTCAATAGAAAATTATTTCGTTAAAACACAGAGACAGCCTCTGAAGATCTTGCAGTGACCATAGCTAAATGAAAACAGCAATCAGCTATTACGTTTAGCTCTTTGGGTAATATTACTCTTATTTGCTCTTTTATTTATAAACCTTTAAAGCTGAAAATGGCTACTGTTTCTCCCCTTTCAGAGTAGATTATATGAAGACTATAGTGACTGCAAAAGATAAGATGGATTGCTTAAAGAAAAAACAATCTAGAATTGATGTCACATTTTTTTCTCATGAAGGAAAGAAAAAGTTCTAAACAGAGGCAAAAAAAAATTATTCCAATCAGTTCCAAGATTTTTTTGAAAACAGTATCATACTGTTTTAGCTCTTTTTTTGGATTGTTTTGAAACATCTACAATTATAATATATGATATAGGTAGCTATATAAGTCCTGTAAGTAATGACATATATAATATGACATGATATATGATATGATATTATTTCTAATTACTTTGTTAGCAAGCATAAGCAAGTCATTCCATGGAGGGAGAAAGATTAAAAAAGATACGATTGTATACCTATTCTCAACTCTTAAAGTGGTAGGTTATTCACACATCTTTCCATATTAATGACTTAGGAATTAGAAATCAGGTGTAAGACAGTACAGATCACATTTTCTTCTCTGAATCTCTGCCAGTTTTAATGTAGCTGCAAATATCAGAATAAAGCCTCATACATTTCCCTATCTGAGCTTCATGGAATTCCTGTAGAAGTACAAAGGTTTTTTCTTTACATCTGTACTTTACATCTGCTTTCACATCATGCTGTAAACAGAAGCTTTGACAAAAGTTTCAAGTAAGAAAACAGTTGCAATGAGATGTTCACACATTTGGACCATTCTAGAAGTGCAAACTAACATAAGGAACACAACATAATCTTTGTTTTATAAACAGAAATGCTTCCCCCTATATTATGGTTACTTTGTGTTGTAGTTTTATGCTTCATTGATATCTCATAATGTGAGTCTATGTAGGTTTCAAATAATTGGGGAGGGGAAGGAATAGAGAGAGCCAAAATATAAGTAGGAAGTATAGTCAATTAACAGCAGTGGACTAATCTCCCCCCAATCTGGGAATAAGGTAATTATCTTCGTTAGATAAATACCTTTCAAAACAGGAAAAGAGAAATTGTTGAGGACCAAACATACTTATTGCTATAGCAGCTTACAAATAATTTGTATATGTTAACTATAATCTTACTCATGTTACGAGTTCAGATAAGGGTAATTTTACAAAAATAAGAGTAAATTTACCTCAGAGATTTTAGGTAAACATATGTTCTGTGTCCATCCTCCTATACTGCATTCCTGTGGCCTCACACACTGATTGCCACACCATCCACAGTTCATAAAAGAAGGTGCTAGAAGGCACTGACCACAGGTGCTAAAGTGAGAACATCCCAGTCCATTTAGTGGAATCTTGGTTACCTAATAGGTAAAACATGACAGAGACATAGAAACTAATTATGAAGGTTAGCAGAAGATTTACACAAAGCTAAGGTGCTAATAAATTTTCAGTACCTAACTTTATGGTCAACACAAAACAAAAAAACCCAAACATATAGCATACCATTATATGCGCAATTCACATCCTGTGAAATATTCTTGGTGCCATGAATGAGAGCTATTCAATACACCATGGATTTTTATTGTTATTTATCATGCATTTGCTGTATCTTTGTTCAGGGATTTTTTTCAGTTTTGTTGCTCAATTTGCATTTCTCCAGTATTTTACCTTTTTTGGTTACCATAAAACATCAGCTAAAGAGGAATTACTGCTAATCTCTAGAAGCAACCTGTCTGTCACCAGGAAACTGTACAACAAAAAGAGTTCCTGATGAAGCTTGCAAAAATCATCTATCTCATTATTGTTACCATATATCAGTATAAATAGATTATGAGGACCCAAATTGTTAGAGGCAATATACTGACTCTATAACCCACTTAGGGAGGGCTGTAAAGCACTGTAAAGTGGTATACAAGTCTAAGTACTATTGCTATAATGTAGATTCTATATAATTTACAGCCTAAAGTTGAGCATGATTGTGACATTAATGGGGCTTAAAATTACAGTTAAGATGTACAGTTAAGATCACAAACAGTTTGTACAGTTAAGATCACAAACCGGTCAATTTAAATTTCAACTTAAAAGCTATGTTTATGCATGCCCAGGTTCAACATGAGTAGACAGTTAAACAAGAACGAACAAAACCTAGTTATATGTACAGTATAGTATAATCTCATGGTCAGTGCTCAATGTGTGGACTTCACTGGATGAGATGCCTTGTTCAAAACAAAAGTTTGTTTCCCTTACTCTGCTGAACACCTAATTCTCACAATGCTGTCTAATGTCTATGTGCATTTGTCCATGTTGTTGTATGACAGTTATTATTATTATTTATATTTATTATTATCTTCTTTACCTTCTCCTCTTATTTGGATTATTGTAATGATGATTGTCACTATTTTGTTGCTTTGCATGTACACTATTCTGCTTTCAGTTACTTTCATTTAAGGCAAGAAAACGACTAACCTGATTATAGCTATCCCTATAGGGATAGAAAAATGAAAGTCACAAAAATTAAAATAATTTTGTGATCAATAAAGACTATAAGAAGTAATCAACCAGATTATCTTTCTTTTCCATGACTTTTTATATAGCCTTATAGAAGGTGGCAATTAATTGGTATCTATGATGTTTGCAAAATATAGAAGAAATGGATAATAGTAAGTTTCAAATGCTAATTAATCCTCATATAAAATTAACAAAGGGCAGGAAGCTTTAAAGTCTCATTCTTTTAAGTTACTATGTATTTTTGTCCTATGTACCCTGTTTCCCTGAAAAAAAGACCTATCCAAAAAATAAGCACTAGCTTGTTTTAGGCATGTGCCTAATATAAGCCCTACCCCCAAAATAAGCCCTACTTAACAGCTTGCGCAGTTGGCCACCCGTCCATTACATCTGGTTGCTTTTGGTGCCATGGCCACAAGGTGAGGCGGGGGTGGTGGAGCCACCCCATGCGCCCCGCGCCAGCTTACCTCAGGGCTCTTGCAGCCAAGCCATTCATGCCCTGACACCTGCCTCATGCAGCAGCACTGGCAGGCATGTGCAGCAAGAGCCCAGGTAGCCACTGGCCCACTTCTTCTGCTTGCTCACGGCCACAACGGAGCAAGAGGCTGATGTCACAGCCACGAGGTGAGGCAGGTGTTGGGGCATGGATGGCCTGGCTGCGGAGGCCCTGAGGTAAGTCAGTGAGGGGTGCATGGGGCAGCTCCACTCCCTGCTTCGCCTCATTGTTGCAGCACTGGTATGTCACTTGGCCTTTTGCTCCACTGCAGCTGCAAGCAGAAGAAATGAGCTTCCCATAAATAGAGAAAAAAATAAGACCCCCCCCAAAATAAGCCCTAGTGCTTATTTTGGGGGCCAAAAGAAAACAAGACCTGTCTTATTTTCCGGGAAACATGGCACTTTCCACCAAAGTAAAAAAAAAAGCATCTAACCTTATATTTGCATTTTCTTTCTTTGGTTGGTTTGTATCACAGCTTCCCTATTCAAACAATACTCAAGTTATTCATGTACTTCCCTCCTTAGGAGAAACAGTGAGGAAATACAATATACACATGTCTGGAAAGGATGCAAAGGAAAAATAATTGGAATCGCAGATTATATTAAATGATTCACTCCTGAGTGAAAATAGGTGACTTTTCCTTTTGCAATCAAATGTAAATAAGAAGTTTAGTTGGTCGATGCATTCCATTTAAAAATGGATATCTGATATTAATATTCCAGATTAGTGCTGTATTATAAAATGTTAAACCTTATAATAATTTAATGATCTCACTTAGTTTCATAAAAAACTTGAAAGGTACACAAGCCAAACTCTATTGGTTCCATCTACCGTATTAATAAAATAATATATTTTCACTTTTCTTTGATACAGAAGGAAATGCATAAAGCAAAAAAAAAAAATACAACTAAAGCAGCTGAATGTAAACACTATTAGGATTATTTGTGTATATGTACACACGTGTATCTGTATATACACACATACATTGTCCAAAAAACCACTTGACCAAGAAGCACAAGAAATTATGAATTATATTTTACCTTCTTCCCAGTGATCACCAGAATATGCCCATCATTGCCTAGGGAATTCTCAATGATAACTTCTGAAGAAACAGGCTGGGAATCTAAATGGAAATTCATGTATGGTGTTGTGTGTTCAGAACGAGAGATCACTATCTAAAAAAAGAGAAACATTAACAACAATCACACAATTGATATTTATGTCACACAGTGATTTTGATCTACAACTATTGGTTTTATGGGGGAGGAGGAGAGAATGCTTGAAATTGCTTTCATAATATGGCTTTTTTTAAGGGAATATAGGCAGAAGCTATTTAAATGGAGCATTGGCACTGCAGGAAGGAGATTTAGGCTGCAGATCTACATCAGTTATGATTCTGGTTAATTTTTTTCTTTCCATATCCTTTTTCAATTCAAGTTCTGCTCTCTGGATGTAATTCATAATGGGTGGATGGAACAGGGTTTTTTTTTATTCCAAATAACTATTGGTAGACATTAATTTTGTTGAGGAAATAGTACAGGTGGGAAAGGTGTACTTTCAATGGCACAGTTTCAGCATTAGGTGTTAGCTTCTATAAAAGCATTTCAGTTTTGCAAAAAGCAAAACAGAAAGGAAAAGCAAAGACTAAAACTCCTACTTCTTAGTGAATCTCCTATATCAGAGGTGGAAAACCATGGCCCTTTTATGACTTCTGGACTTCAACTCCCAGAATTCCTGAGACAGCATGGTTTTAACATTTTATATTTTATATAGATACAGAACTGCATTTCTATGACGATGTAGTGTTGACATTCAAAATTGTACAAAAGATTCTGCTAATATGGAGCTGTAGTGCTCATGGCTAACATGGCTGACAGATAGTTTGCTACTCTTGACAGGTACATAGCTACATATTAGTTTTCTAAACCCAACCAGAAAAGCTAATATTCTTTAATGCTTTATCAATTCTCAGTCTAGAAATTTATTTTGTAAGTTTTACTGTAGCTTTATATAAGAGGAAACTGATGAGTACCCATTTGTCTGTAAATAGTCTCAGGCAAAAAAAGAAGAAGAAGAAAAACAGAATAAAGTTTTCACTAAATTTTTCTTATCAGGGCATACAGACTTAAAAAAAGAAAATGCAAAGGTATATAAATTAATAAAAATTGTACTGATTTAAAAATCCTTTTAGGAAAAGCCTTAAAACTTGGCTATGGCAGTTGGCATGGGGCCCTGAAGAAACTAGAGGCTAGAAGTAACTGGTGAGTAACAGAGAAAGAACCACCACCTCTCTGCTCCAAATATGTATGGAGTTTTTTTTTAGGTTGTTTTAATCTTTTGTAATTTTAATTCATTTTTATATTTATAATTATTTTATATCTGTATGTTTTATTATGTTTTAAGCTGCTCAGAGTCGCCTTGAGGCATGAGATGGGTACCATATAAATTTAATGAATAAACAAACAAACAAATATTCAAATTGTTTGTTAGCTTCAGTGGCACTTTTATGAACAGTGGGAAACAATTAATATAAACTTGAATTCACTATGTAACAATGTGGAGGAAAAAAATATGAAATGTATAACTTTAAGTACCATGGTTTTTAAAACATATTTCATATGTTAGTTTGCTTTTATGATGAGGAGGGAGAGTGAAAAATCTAACAAAGAACACATTGCAAAGCTGCATGAAAATACAGATTAATCTTGGAATTTACAAGAGGTAAGTCCACAGCTGCAAATACCTTTATTACGGTCATATTCTGTCTCTTCCATACCCTTTGCTAAATGCCAGGAATGCCTTTTTATCAGTCATTCAGGCTTTTTCTCACCAAAAATTATTTCTTCACTGAGCAATAGTCCTAATCTCCAGAGAACCTCCAAAATACATTCATAAAATAATGCCAGAAGTGTTTCCTGTTGTTGTCATGATTCCAGTAAACTGGTGTTTCAGAAGTACCCACTTTTATTTAATTTGGAATTTGTAGCAAATAAACACACAAAAAGTTGTCCTAGCAATGCAGACTGAAGGTTAAATCTTTACTATGAGTGCAAAGAGCAGACTTTTCCAACAGCTGCTAGTCTGGAATCCTGTCAGGGACACTGTCACATTTCCTGAAATGCAGTTTATGAAACAAAGCCCTAAATAAAGGATGAAAACAACATTGGTCACTCTGATAGATTGTCACTTTAGAACCTCCTGGCCCTTTTAGACTTCCTGGTGGCTTTCAATATTGTACCATCAACCCTAGTATCTTGCTGAACCACCTGCAATTTCTGGGATGAAGAGGCATCATTTTATGGTGGTTCTACTATAACTTAATTAGGCAATTCCAGTCAATAATAAGTCCAGTCTATAAGCATGATGAAAGAGCAATCAAGTCCATGGTTGATTTTGTAGCAAGGGGTGTGAGTGAAAAATATAAAAATGAACACATTTCAAAGCTGCATGAACGTACAGATTAATCTATATCAGGGGTGTCAAACTCGATTTCAATGAGGGCCACTTCAGGGTTGTGTTTAAGCTTGAGGGGCTGGGATGGGCATGGCCAGCTCAACATCACTCATGTTGTGGCCCGAGCACTCTGCCAGCAAAAACGGGCCCCCGAGCTCTGTTTTAGGTTGCAACAGTCTCCTGCAACTCTCTGCCAGCGAAAACAGAGTTAGAACAGGTTGAAGCAATGGTTAGGAGTCTTTGCCTAGCTTAGGCTAGGGTACTTCCTGATATCAGAGATCTTGCTGACAGCAATTTATGCGATAGCAAGTTCAACCTGGGGCTGCCTTTGAGACTTTCTGGAACTGCAGTTTGTACAAAATTTGGTACCCAGATTGCTAGTGAGTGAAAGCCATTATTACAGTATAACATAACACAATTTTATGATTGCTGCATTCGAATGTCAAAATGTTTCGAAAATGCTGCTTTTCACCTATGATGTCCTAGTTCCAAGATACGTAAGAGACTTTCTTTTCTATGCAAGAATAAGGAAAAGATGCTTAGATTCCAAATTTGTCAGAGATCAGAAAGACACTGATTTGAAGATAATTCTTTTCTTTTATGAGAGGGCCCACATGCTATGGACTACGTTGCATTGGAGGTACACCTAGCACTCTTGTTACTGACCTATTAGGTTGTTGGAATATTTTGTTTAAATAGCATATTTGTATAATTATTTGTTTATATTAGATTTTAATTTGCCGTTTTAAATTGGGTTTTTCTGTAGTCATTTTGGTCAAAGCAGTAGTAATTTTGTTTACTAAATGTAAGAAAAAAGTAGTGGGAGTGAGAGCAAATTTTGGCTTTCTATTAGCTTCCCCATTGACTTCATTTGTATGATCAGAAATCAAGGAGCATCAGAAATCACAAGCAAATGACCGTGGGGATGCTGCAACAGCCTTCATTTTGCGAATAAACTTGTAAAAATTTCAAGTCCATAGATGGGAATTGAAGGTGTCCTAGATTATTTTATGCATCCTTTAAATTAGTGGATTTTAGATACCTTAATTTAAAAATTGTTGCTTTATATTGCATTGTTTGGGCCAAATTAGGATACAAACAGAGCATTAATAGTATAAAGATATGCATTGTTTTCTTTTAAGTATCTCAGGGATAGTATATGGAATTCTTGAGCAGCCTCCAGTCCAGGGACTAGCCAGATTCTGATACCCATGGAAAAATTTGATGTAACAAATAACCTTGCCAAGTGATTGAGCTAGTCAGTTCTGGTGATTTCCTTATATAGGGTTTCCTCATACTAAATTATTTATGTTGGACTTAGTGTCATAAAGAATATACCAAACTTTCCTGATTAAATGGATAAGTTAGATTTATAATGCTATTTTTGCTGATATATTCATTTTGGCACTATAACATAATTACCAACAAATATATAGCAGCTTTTCTTGGCAACTTAGAATATTTCAATAATTGCTGTCTATGGAGATGGCAAGTACTGAAGATGACACAGGAGCAAAAGATTAATGTTCCACTTAAAATGAAAGTAGGTAATCAGCCTGGAGTGCACGGCTACCAGATAAATTCTTTCCAGCATTTTATTACTATCAATTTATCTTAATATACATGCGAAGTCTGAATTACCAATTAAACCCTACATGTGTCTGCGTATTATTTTGAATGAAGTAACTTTTTGCCGTTTAATAAAACAGTACATAGTAACTTTTTATCACAATGTGGATTAACACTGGCAACTATATGTATGCAATTTAAGACTTTTTAAAAATAAAAATAAGGAGCTTGAAATTACTGTATTTTTCTAAGATGCTCCAAAGTATAAGATGCACCTAGGTTTTGGGGAGGAAAACAAGAAAAAAAAATCTGCCTCTGCCTCCCAGCAATTTCCCTCCCATCAATTTGCCTCCTTGCAGCAAACAGCCTAGTCACCTTCAGCAAAGCCTGATTAGCACAAGCAGCTGATTGTCAGTTGTATAGGCCTCCTGACGATCAGCTGTTTCAGGCTGCAGGGATTGCCATCACCTATTGCTGCCTCCACACGCCCATTTTCGGCCTCCGCATCCCATTTTTGGCCTCCGCTTGCCCCATTTTCTGCCAGTTCTGATCCCCACTGCCTGGGATGGGCTGAAAACGGGGCGTGCGGAGGCCAAAAACAGAGCACACTGAGACTGAAAATGGGGCACGTGGAGGCGGCAATAGCGATCCCTGCAGCCTGAAACAGCTAATCATCAGGCCGATCCAACCGACAATCAGCTGCTTATGATAATCAGGCTGTGCTGAAGCTGACCAGGCTGTTTGCTGCAAGGAGGCAAATTGCTGGGAGGCAGAGGCCAAAGGGTGGGGGCTAGCTGGTGAGCGGGGCTTCGGCAACATTTGCTGTATAAGACGCACAGACATTTCCACCCACTTTTTTTGGGGAAAAGTGCATCTTATACACTGAAAAATACGGTAAATCAAGTTTTTTTTATGGATCTTTGGCAGGTATAAACCACTATCCAGAAGATATATGCTCAAAGTATATTATATTTCACAACATTTTCAGCATGTCCTTCTAAAAGTAACACATTTGAAGATCACTTTAGTTATACACATTTCTAATCCATTCAATGTAATGACATTATTTTGAGGATTTTAACCATTGTAATATTATATAATTGTTATAAACTATATATAATAGTTGCTTCAAAAATTGGTTTTATTTCAACATTTCTCATGCTGAGCACTCCAAATCTACAGTATCTCTCATAATCAGTGAAAGAATTGACACTTAAAACATCATTGATCTCTTACAGACAATGAGGATATGACCAGACAAATTATGGCCATTTTTGAGGAACATCAATCAAAGGAACGTAGAACTTTATAACAATGATCAGCCTTCAATGGACAAGACTCAACTTTTACCCACTGAAAATCTAACTGATAATATTGCTGATTGAAATGGTATAATTCTTTTTATTTAACCACTGAAAATTTTCTAATTCACTTAGCACTCAACAGCTGTACTGAGATTGTGTTTCCAGCCAAGCACCAACCACAATTACAACTGTAAGAAGTAGAAACAGCTGCAAAATCATGTTGGGGGTGGATGGGAGGAGGGAATGGTAAGAAGAGGAAAAATCTGCAAGAAGACTTGTCATACAGCTTAGGGTGGATATAAAATAAATTTCTTTTCTTTCTCATGCATGACAGCTGTCTTAGTCAAATTATTAGCAGTCTGTTTTGTAACAGAAACTCAACAATATTTTATCAGCTCTGAAGTCAAGGATATTTAAGAACCAGTACAAAGTTTTCACACTTTTGTTTTAGCCAAAACAATTATGTATATGACTGTGCAGCACGTGTTCAGACAGGAAAAAAAAATCCCTACTCCCAATACAATTAGGCTCTAAAAAAATAAAAGTGTAAGATTGCTGTCTGTATTTTAAATACTACATCTATTTCCAAGACTGATACTTAATTACCTTTAGCAGCTGGTATAAAATTTATTGTTTTTTGTTGATAAAGTGATCTTCAATATAAAAATAGAAGATCTTAATTGGGAAGGATATGTTTTCAGTAGTTCAATATATATTACACAGACATATTCAATGTTTGATAAAGAGATAGTATCCTTTTTCATTTTGAAAAATTAGACAAACTGAAAATTTGTTCTCTGATTTCCAGTTAATATGCTGATATGTTTGATTTAGAGCCTTGGTGGCGCAGAGGATAGAGTGCTTGTAATTAGTACTTAGCTGCCAGCTGCCTGCAATTTAGCAAGTTCAAATCCCACCAGCTCCAAGGTTGACTCAGC
>JANHJO010002276.1:77923-90362 GCA_032468235.1 Pseudoxyrhopus heterurus | reverse complement strand
ATTGTAAACCGCTTAGAGAGGGTTGCAAGCCCTGATAGGTGGTATATAAATACAGTGCTATTGCTATTGCTATTTCCATTGGAGTCACTCATTCACAATAGAAACCATGAAATACAGGGAACATATGGAATATTTCATTCTGATTTCAATATTTCTTATGTCAATTTAACAGGGAGACACCAATCATGAAATACATTACAAAGTCACAAAGTTCGTATACCAAATTCAAAGTTCTGATGATCAACTAAAGTGCTACATAGTTTGAAGCCTAGCTATCTGAGATGGCCTCCTCCAGACCGCCCAAGGCAAGCCTGCATAGATGCTGGCTAAGAGTTCCCATTCCTTGCAAGGTGCTTCCCTGTTATAGGATGTTTCATACCAGGTATAAGATTTCTATCTCCAGTCCTATACCGAGGAAGCTTTTAAAAAATGGTCTTTTCAACATGCATTTGGAGACTGAGATGAGAATAAATAGAGGCATCTCAAGTGTGATGAATTTTTATCATTGATGACATCTGATACTACAGTTTTATGACATTATACTTAATTATATTTATTTTGCATATACTGATAACTTTGGATAATTTTTGGATTATTGTCTTATACTTCTTTAGGTTCTTGCTTGTAGACTTAGAAACAAGTCATTAAAGTAACATGAAAGCGCTCATAATAAATCTTAAAGCATAAACCAAATATTTAATATGTTAGCATCAGAAAATAGTAATTTAACTCATATACTCTGGATATTTGTGAACCACTGGATCCTATTCAGAATTACCAATATTTGTTAATGAAACAGATTTATTTGTGCTGTCCACCCTTTAAGTCTGAGCAGTACTGTACAATTCTAACAGTTTTAAGAACAGCTTCCTCAAAATGTGACCTTCCAATGGGTTACAACCGGAATTGTGAACCTTTCCAGTCAGTAACTGGAGTGCATAGGTTATGAAAGTGCAATCTGGAGGCCCTGATTTCAGGAAAACTGAAATGAACTGTCCAAATAAAGCTGAAAGGCCCTATTACTTAGCAGACAAACTTTTCTAATAGAGTTCAATAGTTATCATACCAGTTCGCTATTCACATACTGAATGAATGTGCTGTGAGAAGAATCAGGTAATTCAAAACATAAGATTGTTCCAAATTAAGACCAAGGAGCATTTCCATTGCAGAAGCAGTTTGTGTACAAGGAAATAAAACAGACTATCATTTCCTAAACTAGCACCATCAAATTAACGGAACTCCTGCCATTCTCAGCCAATGCAGAAAATTGCAATCTAATACAATTGGGGGACATGAAGTTGAGGATTAGAATCAATTCTAATATATATTTATGACATTGTTACTTGGCATTTTATCATATGCATTCCAAAGTTTTTGGAAGAACTTTTTATTTAATCATCAGGTTTGCTACAATAACTTGCTAAAAACGTGTTTTGCTGGAATTTAAATTCCACTGACTACACTAATTCTAATTCTTTTGCAGACTTTTATGGTGGCAAATTATTTAACTGTATTTCATAGCTCTCCTATTAGCAAATCAGGTGTAAGGTATTTTCCAAGTTTTATCAAACTGGCACAAACTTAGATGTCCTCAGAAGTGTTGCAAGTCTGAAGCCACTCTCCTTAAAAAAATAAAAAAAAAAAAAAGTGGGGGAAGGAGTTAGTTTCAATCCCAAACATTCCTGATTATGCACCTACCCTATTAGCAGCAGGACCAACGTGCACACCGGTTATTTTAAGCACATTTCTAAGAACCTGCCAGAAGACACAAGCGGTAGGTATCTTATCAGGAAATTCTGGCAGCCAGACAAGCTCACCTGCAAAGCACCCAAAGACGTCATCCTCTCCGGTCAAGATTGCCTAAAACGGTCTGTATCGAAAGGACTATCCCCTTCGGCCAGCCCCTAAAATCTTCGCATGGCTTTTTGGCCGCTACTGCTGCAACCACCACTACCAGCAAGCTGACTCAGACTGCCAGCCGCCGAAGTTCTTTGTAAGCAACCCGCGTTTTCAAGCTTCCTCTTACCGCTTCTACCCCTTTTCTTCCCCCCTCAGGATACAGTCATTCCTGAATCATCCAGGATCCTATTTCAATAAAAAAAGAGATTTATGTTCTTCCTTATTCTCTTCTCCGCTTTACATGCTCTGTCCCTCCCACCCCAGTCTTCCTCTGGAAAACAGATAGGATCCGTTGGAAATATTCTCCCTCGCGCCAATTCAGTCGTAAGGAATCAAAGCACCGCCTCGTATTTAAGGTAGCAGGCAAGCCGGCCAGCCGCCTCTCCCAAGTCCACGATACAGTGCGGAATAGTTCAGAATTACTATCTTAAGCCCTGCGATCGCCTGAAACAAGAATAGGTGGTGTTCTCCATATCAGTTCTTAAATTGGGAGTAATTAAACAAGAAGGTAAAATTGGGCATATTCTGAGGATAATGGAGCAATGTGTAATTGCTTGTGAGTCCAGGATCCAGTTTGTAAAACAGCGAAGTATTCTGGGAGGGGGAAAGCAGGGGTAATGACATTATTCGAGACCAGGAAAATGGGTAACTGGGTCAGTTGAAGAACCACTGCTCTATGTTCTCAGAAGCGATTTTTAACGCCCCATTTGCTCCAGGATCGATCCTCATTTTATCCTCCAGGATCGCCCTCTCGAGCTTTCTCGGCACCTGCTAAAGCCAGGCCGCCTCGCGTGGAGAGCACCTCGAAGCTTAGTGCGCATGCGTGCACATTTTCATTTACCCTGGGCAAAAGGGCGAGTAAGGTGTGTTCCTGGAAAAGAACGTCGCCCAGATCTGTGAAGCTCGCAAACAGAAGTTATTCGAACGTCTTCTGATTTAAGAAGCTCCACCTCTTAAAAACACGAGAACTGGTGGCTTACTCAGTGGAGGGGAAAACCACTTTGTACCCGCTTATAGACTGATTCCTTTTTATATTATTACCACTTCCCATGTTCCGGGAATGATCCCTGGCAAATAACACACACACACACAAAAAGCACATTTAGGGCTGAGCCCTGCTGCGTCCAGGCACATCTCCAAAAGCAGCAGCACCGTCGCCAAAAAAAATCAAACCATTACCTCAACAGCCAACTGCCACACATCATCAAGCACTCACTCAAATCAACAGCACAATCGTTCAAAATGAAATTCCTCTACCCTTGATAGTCAAATATTAAACTCACTAAATGACCCGATGGCTGGATTCGCAGGATACCTTAACTAAGTAACTCACTCCTACTTGCATAAACAAACGCTGATGGGCTCGCATCATATATTAGGTTAAATAGGCGAGTGATTGATATGTGGTCTGTGCGAGCATAATCACTGTTTAATTTCTTGGGGCTAAAATATTTTATGCATTTAATAGCGAGTCTGTCAAACGAAACATTAAGAATCAGCACTCCCTAACAAGTCACGCCCCGATCTAGGTTGTACACTTGAACCAAATACCGTAAGCAAGAATGAAGTCAGCACATGCTCAGGGGCACTCCCCTTTCCTATCATTACTTCAAACCACCTGCAATCGAAGGGGGGGGGGGTAAAGATTAACCGGTCTATCAAGCACTCTTTCAAAAGCAACCCCCTACAGCACTACAAAAACTAGCACGTTTATGGACATGAGCTCAGGACTACGGTCCAACTAGTCACGTTTACGCAAGAGATACTTCTGGCAGAACACAGTACAGAGTCGGGCCGTGCAAAGCTCCAGAGCTAATGGCTGGTGCATTGCAGCGGCGGTTTTGTGCCTGGATCCCTTTCCTCTCCGCTGCGTATGCAGCCCGCGGGGATCCTTAGGATTACATACCTTCCCTGCTGAAGGCGAGGGCACAGCTGTCCAGCGGCCGGGTCCTTTGCATCTGGCTTCCTCACTCACTGTCCCGCAAATGGCCCGGACTGCGGGAGCCCCACGCTTCCCCTTTTCCCTTCTGCAGCTGAACCACCTGGAGGAAGGACGCCGAGACGCCTCCGGCGCCGCCTGCGAGGGAGCCTCTCGCGCTGGCTGTGACAGGGCTTGAGCGAGCTCCTCTCCCGCTCTTGTGGCGGCTCGCAGCTCTTGCGGCGGCTCCGAAGGCTTTGCGCCCCTCCCTTCCCGTGCGGTCCTCCTGACCTGCTTGTGACTCACTAGAGCACGAGTTGGGTTGTTGTGTGTATGTGTGCCGGGTGCGGGAACGCTGGCAAAGGGCGGCGTGTCTTTCCGTTCGTCGGGGCCAACTACAACAGACGGAGAATCCACTCTCCCCCTTCGTCGCCGAAAGCAACAGAGGCGCCAAGGGTCGCTTCCCGTTCCCGCCAATATTGCCCCACTTTTCCTCTTCTCTTCCCACGCACGCAGCCGGCTTCAGGTGATTTCCTCCTCCTGCCAGAGAAGGAAGCGTCTTTGGAGGCAGCGCGGGAACGAAAACGCTCCGCTGAGTGGAAGAAGAAAAGCTTATAGTTTCCCAGGAGTTACAGAGCGCAGAGACAAAGGCGCAGGAGGAAAAGAGCTTCGTTCAGCTATTGTTAGCCAACCTTCCATTGTCCTGAGGGAGGCGGCCGGCGACGAACTACATGGATTACTAAGCAACTGAAAGAAATGCTTCTTCACTCAAGTGACAGATTTCTTAAGGCAGGGGGGAAGGCGGTTTCTCTTTAGGAAGTTGGATTTCACTGCTCTTTGCGTAGCTGTGTGGATACCTGTAGAGAAGATTTGGCTAACAAGACTTAACGCTGATATTACTTCCCTCTTCTGTGACTTTAAAGGTCAAATAATAGTTGCAGCCCCCACCCCACCATCATAAAAGATAAGGGACATTGCACTGGTTGGGCTTCCCATGTTAACATGTGTGGCAACTAAGTTTGTGGTGGAGACCTTAAAATCTAGCAAGATGTTATGGCAGCTTTTGTGGAGGAATGCATCAAAATGATGGTTGCAACTACCCCACATGGTCCCCTCCAGCTGTTTTGGACTTAAACCCTCATTTCTCATCATGGTGCTTTTTGTTGAATCAAGTTTATGGCTGCTGAATTCAAATATATTTGGATAGTAGCACACTGGGAAAGGCTGCAGAAGTTCATGAAAACTGAGAGCACAATAGAACCATTTAAAATGCCATCAATGCTCTTTGTTGTCATATTTGTGCCTCAGTGCTACTGTTCATGCCTGAAATGTAATACTCCACACCATCCAGGTCTTCCATTTCTTAGATTACTTTTTTCTAGAGACCCTTTAAATATGAAAATTGGACTCAATCAGTTGGATTTCACTATTCAAAATTTAATTTTCAAAAAGAAAATTAAATCAGTTCTAAACAGGTTTAGGCTGAAATGTTCGTTACTGGCTAGTTTGTGATGGTTCAACCAGCATGATTATTTTATGGCTGAGTATTCTGCAAGTCTAGGTAATTGATGTTAATGGAGTGAAACATAGTTCTGATCCCTATGAGTTAGATTGGCATGTAAACACAGCCTTTATTATGTTCAAATATGAGCATGTATCAGCTGAGTGTGTGACTGCACTTTTAAAAGTTCCCCTCTGCCCTTTAGATTGGAAGAAGTCAGATTTTGGTTTAGTGCTGCTATCAATAGGCACATAGGATATAAAAAGAACAACTCACATTACTAATTTTTATAAACACCATTATATTTAATATCTATTGATGTTTCTTTCCTGGAGAGAGCATTAAACAATGCAAGCTGTTTTCTGACTAATGCAGTATAAATGAGCAAGCTCATGTAGATTAGTTGATTATGGGGGTAAATCAGTTTATATTCAAAAACAGTTGGTAAATTACAGTTTTAGTGGCAGATTTTTTTTAAAAAAATTGCAGTTTGGAATAATAATATCTTCTGAGAGATGAATTATTTGATTTTCACAGTTTCCTTGCGGTAACTTCATTTTGTCTTGCCATTATTGGGATAAAATGTGTAGAATCAAAACATATTATGGCAATACAAATAAAGATTTCTGCCTGCATCTTCACTCCTAACTACAGAAGTTAGTTTTTCAATTAACCATATGCATATGTCCTTTGACACTTTAACCTGCATAAAACAAAGGCAGAAAACTAGCATTTAGGGAGTATGAGTAAATGTTTAGTTTGCTAATGTTTTGTTTAAAAAAGCGTAAAACACAAATGTTGGTGAAACCTCATAAGTTTTCTAAATAGAAGATGCTATAAAATACAATGTCCCTATCCTCCATTTAAACATAAATGGATAATTTTGCTTTTCTTCTCTATGCGACCTACTGAGATAATGCAATGGACCTCTGAGAAAATTCAATCTGTATTCTCTCTGTTGTGACTGTCAGAGGTGAACATCTTTCCCTGGAGACTCAGATTTAAATCACCACATAAACATCATCAAATCACCATCTATTTGTGGGTATAAGACTGCCAAGAAGAGTACAATACATGGATATTAAGCACTTGGACTGTTCTGCCTATCATACTCTATTTTATATATACTCCAGAAATAGGGCTCCTTGAACCAACTGCTTGAATTATAAAAGTGAAACAGTTGGGATTTGTAATGAGTACTTCGATAATCAAACCCTTGCAAGCATGAACAAGCAGTAGAATATAAAATATTTTGGGCCAAGTAAGTGCATTCATAAACTATGAAAGTACTCAGAATTAGAAGGAATGGATACCTGTTCTTAAATTGGGGTGCTCAGCTTCCTTTCCAAGTCTACCCCAATCTATTCTTTCTATCTTTAGGAAGGATTGTATATAACGTTAGTGTTCAAGAGTTGACAGAAACAATTTTCCATTTTATTTCCAATCCCTTGAATCCAGTTTCAAGATAACCTATAATCACTGTGTTTGAAGACTATGGAGCAGAAATCAATGTCCTATTCCAAGCTGCTTCTGATTATAGTAACAATAGTAACAAACCCCTTGCTACTAACTCATGTAAAATAAAGGAATTGCTTGTACCCTATCCTCAATCTTACTTAATGTTAATTTTTTTGTTAATCACCGCCTTCACCGTGCTTATCAGAATGATCTATTGTCAACAGCTAAGAAAAATGCCTTCAACAACATTTGCAGGACCATACACAGCAAGCTTCATGAGATGCAGGACTTCTGGTTGAGTGCCAAAGCAAATTAAATTCAGAAGTCTGCTGATAGAAACGAAACCCTCAGATCCTTGTACGGACCTCAGCCTTCATGGAGCTCCCCTCTACTGGACTCAGATGGTGCAGCTCTCATTACTGAGAAAATTCTGATTCTACAGCTTTGGGCTGAGCACTTCCAATCCGTACTGAACTGCCTATCTTCCAACAACAACGAAGCGATCGACAGAATGCCCCAGTTGGATATCAACCACAGCCTGGATGGCTCACCATCAAAAACTGAAACCCTACAAGCCATCAGCCAGCTGTCCATTGGCAAGGCCCCAGGATCTGATGCAGTCCCAGCAGAAGTCTATAAGGATGGTGGTGCAGTGCTTGTTGACAAACTCACTCAGCTGTTCCAATCCTTCTGGAATCAAGGATCCATTCCTTAGGAACTGAAAGATGCATCCATCGTGCACCTCTACAAGAGGAAAGGGAATCAACAAGTCTGTGATAATCATAGAGGAATATCATTGCTTTCCATCGCAGGCAAGATCCTTGCACAAGTGTGCTGAACTGTTCGACCACCTGGAACTGACCACCTATTACCCAAGACACATGCGGTTTCCACAAAGAGCGTGGCCCTGTGGACAGGTTCTTTGCAGCCCGACAGCTCCAAGAGAAGTGTCAAGAGCAGAATCGTGAATTGTACACCACCTTCGTGGATCTCGCCAAGGCTTTTCACAATGTCAGTCGCAAAGGTCTGTGGCGCATCATGTCGTAGTTTGGATGCCCTGACAGATTCATCCTGATGGTACGTCAGTTCCATGATGGCATGATGGCTCATGTTCTGGATGACTGAGAAGCTTCATGGGCCTTTCCCATTACAAATGGCGTCAAACAAGAGTGTGTATTGGCACTGACCCTGTTCAGCATAATGGTTCCAGCCATGCTGTTGGACGCCTTCCAGAACAGATCCTTGGGAGTTAGCCTGAGATACAGAACTGATGGGAAACTGTTCAACCTGCAAAGACTCCAAGCTGTCACCAAGATAAAAGGAGATTGTGCTATGAGATCTCCTTTTTGCTGACAACTGTGCCCTGAATGCTGGATCAGAGCAGGAAATGCAAGCCAGTGTGGACAAATATGCAGCAGCATGCAACAACTTCGGCCTCCTCATTAACAGAAAGAAAACAGAAGTGATGCACCAGCCAGCTCTGAAAGCCCAACACCAAGAGCCCACCATCACAGTAAAGGGACAAAAACTGCAAGCAATGGACCAATTTACATATCTTGGCAGTACCCTCTCCCACGTAGTGACAATTGACATTGAGGTCAACTTTAGAATTGCCAGTGCAAACTCTGCATATTGTAGACTACTGACCGACGTGTGGGACTGCTGTGGAGTTGTTACAAAGCTCAAAGTCTACCAAGCAGTAGTGCTAACTACCCTGATGTATGCCAATAAGACTTGGACTGTATACAGGAGACACACTAGGCAATTGAACCACTTCCACACGACCTGCCTCCACAGACTTCTGAGGATCCTGTGGCAGGACAAGATGCCAGACACAGAAGTCCTCTCCAGAGCAGGCCTGCCATCAGTTCACACCCTGCTGATCAAAACCCAGACATGCTGGGCAGGCCATTTTGCAAGGATGCCAGATCACTGCATCCCCAAACAGCTTCTCTATGGTGAGCTGTGTCAAGGAAAGTGATCGCACGGGGGACAAAGGAAGCGATACAAAGACACGTTGAAAGCCTCCTTCAAGTCCCTGGACATCGACACCACCTCCTGGGAAACGTTGGTACAAGATCGATCGACATGGTGCATGTTGATCCACCAAGGTTACCAGACATTTGAAGACAGAAGAATAACCACAGCACAAGAGAAGCGAGCATTCTGCAAAGCCAGAGCTCCAAATGCTGCAACAATGGTGCCCACAAATGTCTGCCTAACATGTGGCAGACCATTCCGTGCCCGTATAGGCCTTACTAGCTACCTGCGGACACACCGTGGACAGCCCACAACCCGTTAGATGTCAAGATCCTCTTCGAATGCAATGGACAAATATCATCACATAGGCATCCCTTTTTCTTTTCAGAAAACAGTTGTGCCTTCATTATCTTATTTGGCAGGACTGTTCATCTTTTCTGGTCCCCTTTAGGATTTTAAGTCACCAGACCTGATATATCTTCTCTTTGAGTACATCAGAATCTGTTTTTGTGAAATCTTTGTCTGATGCTTCTCCCTTTGTTATCATGCCATGATATCATAAGATGGCCACTTTCTCCCAGAGTTCCAGTCACCTTCATTTTATCAAACAATTCCTTCCTGCTGGTAAGGATCAGATCTAAGATAGCATATTCTTTTTTTCTTTCTTCTA
Organism: Pseudoxyrhopus heterurus; assembly: GCA_032468235.1. NCBI lineage: Eukaryota > Metazoa > Chordata > Lepidosauria > Squamata > Pseudoxyrhopus > Pseudoxyrhopus heterurus. Next base: position 80,936 of record JANHJO010002276.1, on the reverse strand, counting down.
CCTTCTGATAAATCAAGTTGTCAGCAAGAGAGAACAGGAATTTTTTAGACCTCTGATTCTTGGAAAGGTTAGATTTAGAGCAGATGTTAGAGAAATTGAAATTTCCCATTTTTCAGGGGTGGGTTTGTACTGGTGTAACAACCAGTTTGCTTTGCACATGTGCGCATGCGCACCAAATGCGCATGCATGCGCCAATCAGCTGTTTTTCAGCTTTTTTTTCTTTTGTTTTTCGGGGGAACTGGCAGTTTAATTTAACTACCGGTTTGGACCAAACCGGTTGTTAAATTAAGCTACGGTTCCTCTGAAAAAGAAAAGAGCCAAAAAACAGCTGATTGGCATGCACACCAAACACGCATGCACTTGCCAATCAGCTGTTTTTTGGCTCTTTTTTTTTTTCAGGGGAACCGGCAGCTTAATTTAGCAACCGGTTCGGGCGAAGTGGTCCGAACCGATAGAAACCCACCCCTGCCATTGTTATTGTTGTGTCTCTTAGAAAGTTTGGTCCTTGGGCACAGAAAACCTTCCTCTATATATTTTGCCTGCCAAGACGCTCTATAAATTTCCACAACAACATCACTTTGGTTTCTCCTTCTACTCTTCTTAAATGCTTTCAACTGGATTTCTTTCCTAAATTTTTGTGCAGGCATAAGTTTTCTTTATATATATTATTACAGTGCTCCCATTCTATCTGTTGAATCTGTTTGTTTTGAATAAATTGTAGCATTCATGGACTATTTTCCAATCATGAATGTGATCCCATCAAGTTTCACTGATGCCTATGCAATATTTCTTCTATCTTGGGATTTCATTTTTTCCCTGTTTTCCATACTGTGTGGGTTTGTATAGAAAAATCTGAGATGTCAATAGTACCCCTTATTGGCTTCACTGTATCAGTTTCCTGTAATCTCTCCCCCCCCCCACTTTGCTCTTGCATCCCTTCTTTTATCCCCTACACAATTGGTTTGATGGTACACAATCTTTGATGGTTTTGGATTGTTGCCACTTTTCCTCTTTTTCCTCTAGTTTAGCAGCCTTCTGGTTAGAGTGACAATATTCCTGTCAATCATGTGTTCTCCAGTCTTAATGATAAGCCACCTGTCTCTTGTCTGGAGCCCTTATGTAGGTAACATAGTTCATGGTTGACTGCTCTTCTTACAGTACTATACACAAAGCTAGTTGTTTGCTTCCAGAAACCTGTTCTTTTTGTTCTTTCCATGACCTGCAACTGGATGGATTGACAAAAACTGTAGCTGGACTTCCAGGACCCAGACTCTAGAGATGAATTCAAATTTTCTTTCCAATAATTCATCAAGTGAATTATTGGGAAGGGATGATTATTGATGCATTCAAGGACACCTAGAAGAAAATACAGCTCTTCTGTGATACCATATTAGGTTTGTACACTGTATGTTGGTTCTTCTTAGCAGTGAATCATCTGCCACCATAAAGTGAACACTTTATGGGATCACATTCTTCTTTCTAAAAGTGGTTCTTGAGTTTCTTCAACTCAGGGTGATCCAAGTGTTTATTACCCTATACTCTGAAGTGGAGTTGATTTGCTTAGGTGGACAATAGATTGTAGAGTGAGCTGAACTCTATCTATACTCATTCTCTCACTTCTCTGGGTGTAATAGTAATAGCACTTATCCTTCTGCAGGCTAAGTTGCCTTTACAGCACTCTCTCAGTAGTGTCAGCCTATTGCCCGCAACAGTCTGACCTTGGAAGGATGGAAGGCTGAGTCAACCTTCAGCTGGTCAGGATCAAACTCTGGCTGTGGGCAGAATTAGCTTGCAATATTGCATTCCAACCACTGAGCCACCATGGCTCATATGTAGAAAAGTATTTGGGATTGACCTTGCAGACGGGAAAGAGCCATAGTCAAGGCAATGGTCAAATAATGGGTAGCTTAGCCTGTATATGAGGAAATGGCCAATGTTTCATAAGGGGCTACTCCCTAGTTTCTTGGGCTGCAAAGGTCATGGGAGAGAAAGGTACCCTGAGCCTTGCAAGACTGATGTTAGCCTTGCAAGGTAGTCAGACAAGAAATACATCACGATGAAATAATTCTACTTTATTGTAAGGTTTCATTAACAGAACCTTGCAAGTTTCAAAGTGCATTTCCCCCGATCAACTTTATCACTCAAGAAACTAGGGAGAGTCCCTTATGAGACATTTGCCATGCCTATGTTCTTTCTATGGGCTAAGTTGCCTCTTCTCTGGCCATTGCCCTGGCTGTGTTTCTTCTCCCTGTCTCCCAAGGTCATTCCCACATATTACATGGGTCATGCATTCACACTTCTCTTCCTCTTTGTATTCTCTGACATTCACATTACCTCCCTGAAGGAATCATCATAAAGAACATACAGTATCTTGCCTAGAAACTTTCTATCTTTCCTAGATGTTCCCATAGGTCCACCTCTTTAAATCTTTTCTATGTTTCTTCAGTAATGGCACAAACTTGTGCTTCCAGTAGATTATGTTTGGACAGAAAGACAAACAATGGGCACAGCTTGCGGATTACTGTGCAGCTTCTTTTGCACTCTATAGTGCTTGAAATTGATTGGCATCTCTCAAATCCATTTCCTCTGTCAAATCTGCATGCAAAAGTCCATTTTTTTTCCTTGTTTGCTTCCTCAGCATATTGTCTGGGCAGTTGTCTTCTTTATATGTACCTTGAAACTGTCTCATCTAAGACAAGATCCAAACAGTACTCCAAACATACATACTGAGCAATCAATAGCACATCCTAGTAGGATAAATATTTATTACTAGCTATAGAGACTGTTGAAACTGCATACTCAAATATAGTGTCTGGGTTAACATAACTGAGCAAATGTCTGTAGAGATTCTTAGTCATCCAGGTCATGCTTGTCCCAAAGGTGCTTTTTCAGGAGGCGACTGGACTTTCTTGGTTTTTCTTTGAAGATGTTTCATTTCTCATCCAAGAAGCTTCTTCAGCTCTGACAGGATAGTGGGGAATGGAAGGATTTATATTTCTTGCAGACAGCTGGT
>JANHJO010002276.1:21430-35886 GCA_032468235.1 Pseudoxyrhopus heterurus | reverse complement strand
CTAATTACAAGCTCTCTAACTGCTGCACCACCAAGGCTCTTGGTGGTTAAATAAGAGAAACAGAACTTTTAAAATTACAAGAGAAAGATTAATTTTATCATTATGGATTATTACTGTAAACTATTATTAATTCTAATTGGTATTAATAATTAATATGTATTAATACTATGAAGGAAAAGTACTAGTACTATAAGGTTATTGCTAGAGAATATCATCACCATTATGATGCTGAGTATTGTTCAAAGGAATTATAACCAGACAACACAGTGTCTATATGGATATTGAATATGTTGCTCTATTTATAATAAAAATTACACACACACACACACACACACACTATATATATACACACACACACACACACATACATACATATATCCATTGCCTGAATTTGTTTCTTCATTCTCTTCCCAGCAAAAATATAAAATTATGTAACCACTAAGAGTGTGCAGGCTTCATTGATCTATTTTGAAATTTGTTTTTCCATTAACTCCTCCCCCCCCCTTCACTGCTTCTGTCAGAAGTATAGTTTTGCCTATGGATTCTCAGTGAATTAAAGTAGTGATTTAGTATATTCGAGTAAGATCATGCAAAATTGGAATGCACTTCTGGTGTGTTTAGCTAACAATAGTAATAACAAAAAGAAATCCTATCTTGAATCTTGGCTTTTATTTATGTGTAAATGCTTTAAAAAATGAAAGCATCAAATCAGTGGAACACACATTTTTTTACATGCAGTCAGTTTAGAGGATCAAACGAGACACAGTGGGAGATTGGCATTCATTCAACTTGAGAGACATGAGGAATTTTTTATTTTGGCAATAGTGGCATGGATACTCTTGGGGCCAATCCTAGCTGTACTGGATTTCTGTTGATAGCTAATGGGCATCTCTCCAATGTCCTAATGGCAGCCCAGTGAAAGCCTGTAAATGACCATAAATGACCATTCTGGACAATGATTGGTTCTCTCTGAAGGTCAGTGTGTGCGTATGTATATATATTCCATATGTACTGTATATAATGTATATTCTGTCTCTTTTGCTCAGCCCTTTTTCATAAAGAAAGTAGAGAAGAGTAAACTACAACCAAAAAGAGACATAAAGCAGGATAACTGAGATATAGACAGAACAGTTCAATTTTCTTCTCTCTGCACTCTACTTTCTATTGTAGCTAGCTATTCAATTATTGTAAGACTTTCAGTCAGCCTCTGCCATTATATTCTATTCACCAGCAGCAGATTCCACTCTTTACCCTGTCAGCTTCCTCTGGTCCCTTGTTCCTTTTCCAATGACTCAATATTTTCTGTCTATTGTGTATGTTTCTTTGTTTAATAAATCCAGAGCTTTAAACATGTATAAAAATCATTTTTGCTTTCCTCAGTGTCTCCAGTGTCCACCTTAAGCTGGAGCTATTTCCTCAGTCACATTCCTTTTTATGCTTGTTTGCAGAGTTCAGAATTGTACAGATAAATCCATGATGTAAGGCTTGTTCAAGCATATTGTTTATTGAGTATTTATATTTATTTATATGGAGACTGTCCAATCTACAGATAAATCTGGGTGGCTTACTTCTAAAAACATGAAGCAGTAATATAAAAAAGAACTGTATACATATAAGAATAGACACAGCACACCAAAAAACCTAAAATAATTACATTTAGGAACTCAGCAACCATCCTAACCCCAGGCCTGAGAACAAAACCAGATCTTCAAAGACTTCTAGTATAACTAAATTTATTTATTTATTTATTTATTTATTTGAATTTCTATGCCGCCCATTCCCGAAGGACTCTGGGAATGTTAAATGATGTAACATTGATACCACCAGAAAAATTATCTAAAATGTCCTGTATAAAAGTGGTTCAAAACTATGTTGGAAATGTGAATAACAATCAGAGTAATTTTTACTATGCTTGGTGGACATGCAAAAAAGCTAGATGATTTTGGATTCAAGTGCATATACAGTACTGATTCAGAGGATTTTAAAAATTGAGTTACAAGGGACTGATGGATAAACACTTGGAAAAAAGTCATGGACTTTTATTTTTATATATGGAAACAGCAGTTGAGTTATTATAGGCACAAAGTTGGAAAGATTTGGCAATATCCAAATGGAGGAATATTTGGTGAAGATAACAGAACTTGCTGATGAAAGAAAAGACAATATAATCTATGTTAATTGCTGACTGGAAACCCCTTATGGGCTTCTTGCATTAAACAGAAAAAAATAAACTTATATTCTATGGTTTTCATGATTAAATGGGATAGATTATAGAAAGAAGAGAGTCATGATATAACTTTAGAGAAAGTGGTAAATCTACAATTAGACTTATACTCCAAAGGTGTTTTTTCAAGAGGCAACTGGACTTTTTCTTTGAAGACATTGCACTTCTCATCCAAGAAGCTTCTTCAACTGTGACTGGATGGTGAGGAATGGAAGAATTTATACTCTTTACAGACAGCTGGTCATTTGCATTCTTTTACAGAGTCATTGAGGCCACCTGAAGGTTTATTTATGTTGTCAGGGACATCTGAGTGGTGCAAGTGGGTGTGGAGCCTTCTTGGAACTGTTGAAAGGACTGTATTGTAGACTGGAGATAGCTGATGTCATATCCCTCCACCTCTGTTTAGAGAGGACTGTACAATTTTGATATAGATGGCCTCTGACTCCTCTTTCAAACCAGCAGTCCTCTCTGTCCAAAATGTGGACTTTGCTGTCTTCAAAAGAGTGGCCGTTGTCTTTTAAATGCAGATGGACTGCTGAATCTTGTCCTGGTGGGTTTGTTCTCCTGTGTTGTGCCATGCATTTATGAAGTGGTTGTTTTGTTTCCCCAATGTACAGATCTGCACGTGGCTTACTGCATTGTATTGCATATAACCCATACAGAGTGTATTGCAGTAGTCCATTTGTAACTTGACTAAGTCATAGTAATGAATGACTGTCAGAAGGGTCTCCTACTGTAGGAAAGGGGATAATTGGTGCACTAGAGGGACCTGTGCAAAGGCTCATCTGGCCACAGCTGCCATGTGCTCTTCAAGCAGGATCTGAGTCCTGGACAATCCCCAGATTGCCTACCATTTTTAAATTGGGTTGCACAACTCTAACCAAAAGCAAAGATGGAAGGACCAAACAGAGTCACTTGGTGTTGTCAAAATAGAGTCCATGTTTGTTTCTTCCCATCCAGACCCATACAACTTTCAGATAGTAAATCACAATATCACTTGGACAGCCTAGGGTTAAGGTGTATTTTGGGGTATCCTCTGCATATTGATGATAGAGGATTCAAAACAGACAGATGACCTCACTCTACAATTTCATGCATATGGTAACAGGAGGGAGGAGAACATTGAGCCCTAAGACACCCCATAGATCAGGGGCGTCAAACTGGTGGCCTGCAGGCTGGATGCATCACGGGCAGGCCACATCCACCCCAGGCCACATCTGTGAAGGGAAAAAAGTCACGATACATCATGTGACGGCAACGTGACGTGGCAAATTTGACACCCGTGCCATAGATGAAGGACCACAGACTTGACATCATCTTTCCTGTCAATGCCAACTGCAACTGGCTATAGAGGAATGAGAATCAATGTAAGATAATGACCCGTACCCCAAACCAACCATTCCAGAAAGATATCATGGTTGGTAGTATTGAAAGCTGCTGTAGGATCAAGGAACACAAAAATGTATGCACTATTTCTATTCTGCCACAGCTTAACAAGTGCAACCAGTACTGTCTCTGTATTGTACTCCAGTCTGAAACCCAACTGAATGGGTCCAGGTAGTTCATTTCCTTCAAGTGCTCTGTGGAACAAGAATATTACAGAAGTCAAGCAGAATTTTTTGAATACGGCAATATGGCAAGAAGAAGCATTCCACGTTCTCTAAATTTGAGATGTACTGACCAGCTCCCCAAAATTGGGAAATTGAGCCACTGTCTTAAGTCATGATGTGGACTGGTTGGTTTTAGTAAAAAAAAGTATGGCTTATTGAGTAAACCATAGCTAAATAGACCATGGCTTAGTGTAATATCTGAACCTGGCCATTCTACATCTAAGTGTGAACCTGATCAATCTGCATAGTTATTCAGACTTTGACAAACTACCATATGGAAGCTGCAGTGAACAGACTATAGTTTCTCGAACTATCCAAAATCTTGTACTAGTAGCTAGAACTTATTTTTAAAGAGAAGAATGATTCAGACCAGTGCTTGTATTAAAACAGCTTTTATTGTGCAGATTGTAACCATGGCTATTGAACATGCAGAATTAAAAAATGGCAGTTACATCTTGTAAGCGTATGTGAATATCTTGGATCTATAATTTGCTTTGGGATGCATTTTCTGAATATACCATTCTAGGCAATATATTTCAAAGTGTTTTTTTTAATTATATAAAACTAAAATATGTTTACATTCTCACAAAAAGTGTGTTGTTGCTGTATTACAACTTATATAGATATATATATATATATATATCTAAATAATATATCTTTATGTACATTATAAAAACTATGCCAGACCAGTGTATGTTTTAAATGCAAAAGGAAAACATAAAGTTATTTATATTTCAAAAACTGGTGTTCAAAACACACAAAAAAACACTTTTATAAAATGTCTACTTCTAGTATTTAGTTACAGTACTGAAAGCGGATTGAAATTTTATAGGGATTTGCTCCCGAGTAAAACTGATATTCGTGGATAATATTCTATAGTGCTTGTAGCAATTGCACTTAGACTTATATACTGCAGCAGAGTGCTTAACAGCACTCTCTGTGCAGTTTATAATGTCAGCATATTAGCCTGGATCCTCATTTTACTGACTTCAGAAAGATGGAGGGCTGAGTCAACCTTGAGCCCCATCAGCCCCACCGAACTCTAGGCTGTGCGCAGAGTTTGCTTGCAATACTGATATTTTAACCACTGCACTACCAGGGCTCCTCTACTAATTTCTTGGCCAACAAAATTATTGCAATTTTACATTTATTGAGCAAACTGTATACAACTACATTCTCATTACTTCATGTTATTTCAAGCTCATCTCAATGGTCTGGACTACATATTCAACCACATCCTTTTTCTTTGTCATGAAATGAATACATTTTATATTAACCATTTTTGAGCAAAATTATATGAATAAACACTACTTCAATATTCCATACCAGCATTCCATAATTTAATGTCCTCAACTCCTGGATTTCAGTTTTCATAATTCCTAACCAGCATTCTAGGGGATGGAATTTATGGGAAGTAGAGTTCAAAACATATGGAGTGTACTAGTTTGAGAAAGATTATTCCACTCCCCACAAAGTTTAGTTGGGAGATAAATATATTATTAGCATAGGATAGCAATAAAAGAAAAATGATTCTACACCTGTATCTACTGCAACAATTGCCAACTGTCAATAAAATACTCATCTTTTATTCAAAATAATGAGCTACTATGTTCCTGTATCAATGCATGTGGACATGAAAGATAAGTCTATCAACTAATTATTTAGTCTAGTAGAAATGTAATTTAATGAAGGACACCAAGGTTACTCTTAGTAAAACCTGTATTAGCAAAAAGCAAGGCATTTACAGACCATCCAAGCAATTTTGGTATAATGTTAGTTTCAATTACCATGAAGATGTCCCCTTCAGGGCTGGTCTTGTCATGTAGCAGGAGGAAGTGTTGAGGAGATATGAGTGGATTTTTATTTTTATTATATAGGGGCAATTTTAGGTTGGTGTAGGAGAAGAGAGGTGTCATTTGAGCTCCAGTTCAGATAACCAACGTGTTTAGGATCAGTACTTGCCTCCCTCAGTTGATGGAGACCAATCTCTTAATGAATATGCTTAGGCTTGCACTGAAAAAATAGACAGGTTGAAGCAATCAGACAGTTTAAAAAAAAAAATCTAGCCAGGGCATTATTATTAATTATGCTAGGGCTGTACCTGGAATCTATTCTAGATACTCAAGATCCAAGCAAGCCATCCTTGTAACTAGTTTCTAACAAAAGCAGAACACATTTTGAAATTCCTCAGTTTATATTTAAGAAAGCTCATCCTGTTTAATAGGAAAGCAAGCACGTTCATGCAAAACCAATGAAGCTATTCTCTCACTTCATTGTCACTGTGGTGACAGTAAAGATTCTGCAACATAATATTAAATAACGCTATAAATGCTTTATTTCTGTATCTGTCATACAGTTTTATGCACCTTGAAGGCTCCTTGAATTATGTATAGCTCAGTTGAGAAGTGGGAGGGGAGGTGAACCATAACATAGTACTGCCCAAACCACTTGTATGGATGATTAAGGAAAAATTAGCAATGTGTAAACAGGACTAGCAATTTGCTTGGATTTAATGAATTTGTTTTAAAGATTCTTAAAGCTGTCTCTCATAAAAAACAGCCAAATCACTTTTAAAACCCAGTTTATAGTTTGCATGATTCAACACAATTTGTACATACCTTGCTATCTACTTTTAAGAGAACAATTAGACCCTTTCTAGTAAGTCTTATTTAAATTAATTAGAACATCTGTTCTTAAGAATGATGCTAAAAAATGAAACACAATAGTGTTATTTTAATCTAGGGATAATTTAACTTTCAATATGTGCACGCCATAAGGATTTTCTTGATGGCAGCATTTTCAGAAAATAAATCCAACCATATTCCTACCTTGACTTTTGATTTATATATTGAAATTTTTAGAAGTCTTTGTTCAGAGATAAAATTGTGTTGCAAAGAGCTGTTTGTTCAGATCCTGCCATTTCTAGTTAAGAAGATTTCAAGGAAAAGGGTCCATTCTTTGCATGAAGCTTTGCATGCAAGTATCATCAGAGTTTCATAAATTATTTGGTTAAAGAAAAGCACTAAGGCCAACCCTTACATTTTCTCTTAGTGACATATATTATATATTTATAATCCAAATACTCTCTCATGGGGACTACATGATAAGACAGAAGGAATACTAGTAGTTTTTTGTCAACATGCCCAGTTATTTGAATTGAAAGCTTTGTCTTTTTAAAGACACTTGATCTCCTTTTCTCAGCACATATGTTACAGTAGTCATTTCTTTAAATCTGTGTGTGGCAATTAGATACGGTCACTACAGTAAAGCGCTACAGTCGTCTGACAATACATCTATAAAAGGAACGTTCTGTTGACATCTACCAGCTTGTTGCCATGTGCATTATGCTGCAGTAGCTTTTATACCTCTTTTACTCACAGTAAAATGAAGAGCAGTGTGATGGTGCTGGAAAGCGTATTTGCAGTTCTGCATTATAATCTGAGTTTAATTTGCAACAAATGAATGGAAGGGGTAAGCAGAACAGAAGTCAATTCATCAAAGGTCAGCAAAACAACAAGCAGGTAAAATGGACGAGCAGCTATTTAATTTGAAAAGAGTAAATAGCATAAATCCAGGTAGGATTAAGTAGCAAAGAAAGTTAAAAAGGAATTATTTGCTGCATTCAAGTTGGTTGTTTTTTTGAATGATGTTGTTAAGTGCCGGTCACTTGATTAATTTATGGCAGCCTTGAGACTGGCATCAAACTATGAAGGAAGGTGGGGGGGGGAAACCTCATTCTTCAGCTCCTTGAAATGTCATTTATGCTTCCTTTCGCACTGTTGCTCTGATAGAGCTGAGCATTTTGCCAACAGCCTCATAGAATGGGTCACAGAAGGTATGGATAAAGATAGAATAAACTCGGCCAATGCACTGGATCTCAATTAGGTAACTTCTGATACAAGGCACCACGGCCCAGATGTGGAAGAATGACAAAATGGCAAAAAAAATGCCCCAGATAAGAGCCATGGGAATGCCAAAGATTGCAGACAATAAGCGATAAAACCAGTATTTTGTCACAGTGAAGGTGGTGAAACTGGCCTTCCAGATCCCATCGAAACTGTGGGTTCCTGCAGGTTCGGCAATCACATCTTCAAAGTCAATCTATACACAAAAGATGACATAAGTTAGAATGAAACTCATAACAGATGTTCCGACACATGCACTTCTAAGTCACAATCAGCGCTATCCACAAGTGGAGGCCAAAAGCGTCAAGGTGGCAGCTCTCAGCATGAGGCTGAAGTCCCATTCCTTTTTTATGAATGTTGCATAATACGGACATTTTTCTGCTGAGGATGCCCCTGGCCACAAACTAAATAAATGGACAAACATTTCAATGCTATGTATGAAAAAGAAAGCCACATTCCATATTCCCTTTCAAATCATCTGTCTTCCACACTAGAATTTTTACCTACATCCTAAAAGCTAAGTACATTTACATCTTCTGCAGCATGCAGAGCAAAATAGCAATCATGAGTTATTCACACTTTTTTCACATGAAATGCTAAAGGGATGGAACTAGAGTAGAAAGATCAAACCAGTAAGTCCAATCATGCTTTTCAGCAAAATTTCTATGTGCTGCATCAGCAATGAATAAGAGGATGAATAGAGTCCCACACAGCTTAGATTTCTGCATTGACAACTCTAACTCTAAAACAGATCCTCCACTGACACCTTACCAAGCTCAGGTGAGCATGTGCATTCTGCACATTTTTGAGCTTTTAAAATGGTTCTGAAGAGAAAGACTTGCTGGATTTATAAAGGCACCTTGAATCTCAATATCAGCAGAAGTCAAGAACATGCTTAGATTACAATTCTGTGAGCTCAGCAGGCCAACCAAAAAAATTTAGGTAGCCCTCAACTTACAACAGTAACAAAGCTGGCCAATTACACTTGTAGGTCGTGACAGCCATAAAATTGGTCATCACATAACTGACCCAATTTTACAATATTTTTTTTCAGCAGGTGTAAAGCAAATACAGGTAATCCTCAACTTACAACAGTTCATTTAGTGACCGTTCAAAGTTACAACGGCACTGAAAAAAGTGACTTCTGACCGTTCTTCATGATCAAAATTCAGATGCTTGGCAACTGCTTCATATTTATTTCGGTTGCAGTGTCCTGGGTCATGTGATCAGCTTTTGAAACCTTCTGACAAACCAAACCAAATGAGTCCTTCGGGAGAGGGCGGTATAGAAATTTTATTAAAATAAAATAAATAAAATAAATAAAAATCAATGAGAAAGCCAGATTCACTTAACAACCATATTACTAACTTAACAAATTGAATGATTCACTTAACAAATGTGGCAAGAAAAGTCATAAAATGGGGCAACAAATGTTTCACTTAGCAACATAAATTTGGGGCTCAATTATGGTCTTAACTCGAGGGCTATCTGTACTTAATTATTAAATGAATTGTTTGCTATGGGGAGTTTTTGCTGAAAACTGGAAATAAATGCTGGTCTTTGGTAAAAACATTGCAAACTGTGGTCATGTGACTTCAGGATGCTGCAAAACACTGTAAAAGCCGGCTGACTGCTGAGTCCCCAAAATATGGTCATCTGACCGTGGTGGTGGTGGTGGCCATCAGAACTTCTGCCAAGCCAGTAAAGGAGGCCAAGGAGAATTCTTCTACTAATTCTTAAAAGAGAACCTGGTTAAGGTACAATTTTGAAGACATTCCCCCAGAATTCCTTTAATGAATTCTCTTGGTATGAGAAACCATAAACGCCTTCTGAATTCAGACAGTTCTTTTCCTGAATCTGTATGGATACTGTGAATATCTAAGAAAAAATAAGACTTCTTTATGGAGCTGCTGGCAAGTCCAAAGAAAGTGTCCATCACAATTCTGAAGCACTTTACCACTTCAGATCTGAATACTGCACAACTTCAGCGAAGCAGCTCAAGATTTTCCTTGCCACGGAGTACACCCATGACTCTAATGATACATTGGAAACAGGTAGAACCCTCACCTGTTCTACCCTCTTGTTATACACACATCCATAGAGAGGCCGCCTTTTAATTTCTTAGGCTGACAACCACCCATCTTACACCCCCTCTTTCTTATCTGCATTCAGTTTTAATTTATGGACCCTAATCAAGTCAAGGCACCTATCATGTTTCAGGTGGAAAGAAGAGACAGAAGAGCTAACCTAATAACTTCGAATTCCAAATTTCTAGATGACCCTTTTAGAAACTCTGTTACTATTTTAGCATTATTTGTGGAAGTAATATCATGCATAAAAATAATCTAAATACCTTGGGTGATTCATGGTTTTATTATGGAAGTATTAATGTATTCCTATATGCAATGCTGGATCTTGATTTGAAAGGCTAACATGTAATTTGACTATTAATAAGAAATATCTGTTTTTTTTAATTTTGGGAGTTTGAATGTTGTTATCCCATGAAAGGGGAAAATGTTATCCCAGGAAGTACATATTTATTCAAATGAAATGCCAAAATATCCCAGGAGGTTTGTCATAACATTTCCAAATAGAAAATTAACAGAAATAACTTGAGACAAAAGAGCTCCTCTATGTATCACATGACCATGTCTTTGATATAATCCACAGCACAGGATATTTATTGCAGCTAAAATAACCAAATAATAGAGGTATGTCAAGTCCACAGGAAAAACGTAACACAGAATCTTGAATTTAACGAGCTATACACTAAACATGTGCACAATAGACCTGAGAAACTCTTCAGTCAAAGTTTCTCAGATTCCTGAGAATGAGCTACAGATCGCTAAGGAACCTATTGCAATTAAATAAGACAATAGAGTTGTAGCTGTTTGAGAACATGACTATTTTCATAATCTGTTATTCTTGATTAAGCATCTGGAATTCACCAGATTGTTTTATTGTTCTTTACAAGTGGTATAACATGTTACATTTGTCTGAAACATTTTACATCAGTGGTCCCAAATCTTTCCAGTTCGGAAACCGGTGGCGATGGTAGAGGGAAGGCATGGTTTCACACACAATCCCGCTGCTTGTGCAAATGGAGCTTCATGCTGTGCTCATCCGTCGCTTGCGTGGCCTGGTTCCCAATGGGCTGCGGAGTGATACAGGGCCGTGGACTGGGGGTTGGGGTCCCCTATTCTATATTGCTTCATAGCAGATATAATCTTCCACAATATGTTCAATAGTAAAACTGACTGAGAGAAAGAGCAGAATTGAGGCTATCAGGTACACTGGCACTAGAATCATATGACATTTTCTCAAATCTTGTGTGTCCACTGATGATAGTTTAGTTTTCTTCAGGAAGATAGGGAGATTCAAGATGGATCCTGACATGCATTATTATAGTTCTTTTTCAGTACTCAAATAAGCTTCAATTAAATCTGTCAATATATGAATGTGTGTTAAACTATAGGTTTATAGGTTAAGTTTTTTTCTCAGTAATTAGAAAGTAGAAGCTGACAAGTAGCTTCATATATGGAGATTGTTCAGTTTTACACTATATAACTTTTCTTATCAAGCCCAGCAGTATCATGTGACAAACAGAATGCCTTGTTCTGCACACCACAGAGAATGTCTCTGCCTATAGATAATGCTTGTCAGGCTACCAACCTATAACTGTGACTGTTGAAGATAGGATTTTCTCTAGCAAATGTTTTCAGGAAGCCTCTGTTTGGAATTATGCATTTCATAAAGAATTATCCTAAATGACCTAAAAGAACTGGAAGGAAGCAATAGTTCCAGATTATTTACTGCATATGCTTTATTACTTTTCTTTTAAAAACCAATCCACATATTACCTGCTACTTAGATATTTATACCATCTATTTCCTAATAACCTGCTTTGCTAGCATAATAGAAAGCATGCTATTATAGTAATTTTTTTTCTCAGAGTAATATTTTTATAGAAGGCAGATTAATCAATAGCAAATTACAGTATTATATGAATTTGTAAAATTATTTTATAACATTATATATCATATCATATATCATATTATATTATAAGAAGAGAAGAAAAGAGAAGAGAAAACAGAGAACTGGGTAAAATCTCAAAATACAAAAATCTGCAAAGAAAAGTAGAACGATTGTGGCAAAAAAAGCAAATATAGTACCAATAGTAATAGGCTTCTTGGGTGCAATCCCAAAACCAGTTGAACACCATTGGCATTGAAAAATCACCACCAGTCAATTGCAAAAGGTAGCTTTACTTGGAATAGCTTACATTCTGCGACAATACCTCTAACATCATCAAGCAACATCTGCCTATCCAACATCCTTAGTAAGGACTTGATTAAGGGATAAAAATGCCAAAACCAGTCTAAGCATCTGGCTGACTCTGCAATCAACCATAACAATACAAAATTAGTTTACATTATTATTATTAATTTATGTTTCTTATTTCTCTACAAATTAGAATTAGGTGAAAAAAAATCTTTTAGTTTTCAGAAACTCATTTGGAAAGAGGAATGTTACTGAAAGAGAAATACTGCAACTAACTATTCTACATCTCCAAAAAATACTAGGATAAAACTCTCTTCGCTTGTATCCTGTAAAATAATTTCTACTCAAGACAGACATAATCTTAGACCAAGTACATTAATGAGTTACTTGCTGTAATTCAATGTCCAATGATCTATGTGAATTCAGTGATAATCCCTATCGTCTTTAGTACACTTTTTACAACTAAGTGTATATAGGATCACAATATTAAAATGGGAAACATTAAAACCAGTAAAACTAGTAAGATGGGAATGTAAGCACAACAGAACAGAACAGAACAGAATAACATACTGTAGTTGGAAGGGACCTGAAACTTCTGGTTGTAAATTATGAGAAGCCTCCAGGCATCGACATGTTATACAATTACTGATAAAGAATAAGAGGTCGCTTGATCCGTATGACTGAATTTGTTTTATTTATAGTAATTAAGATAATACTTTTTTGTATTCCGTGATCTTTTAGTATTGGCCATGTTCTTTAAAGATCTTATAATTAGTTTGCTAATGACTTTTGTAATATTTCCTATAGGAATGCTGGGTGTTATGTTTCTATTGAGTCAGTGATTCTGGATAATGGCTGAGGAGACAAATACTATTTGCCATTTCAAATGGGGCAAAAATGAACAACATCCCTACTGCCATAATAAAGTTTAGTTAATTGAGAAACACACTGTGTTCCTGGTATAAAGATATGGGCAGAGAAGACCTATTCAGATGCAGAGGTGCCAATGTCTTCTGGTTGAGATTGCCCCATATTACCTCAGCATTGCCTCCATCAGTCATAAATTAGTTATTTGTGACATCTTGGTGGTACCTTTATAGTCTCTCTTTCTATATATTTGTTCACTGGAATGTTTGGGGTTCTTGCCACTTTTAGCTGGGGACCCGATGATAACTGCATTTGCTTTGTATGCCAATGAAAAAATTTTGCAAAATTTCTTAAAGATTGGCAATCTTACAACACTCTTGACATTTCTGAAAATTTTGAACTTTTGGAAACATTTTAAAAAATGTAAAACTAATGTAAGGGACAGGTTGCTCAGTTGGCAAGAGTCTTATTCTTTCTGAACATCCAAATAAAAATGTACTCCAGCAAAGGATTTCCTCTGGCAATCTGCTAGTGATGAAAAGTTTATACTTTAAGATGAATCATAAATGAGAATGAATACTTTGATGTAGTACACAATTTTATAAAACATTTTGATTAATTTAAAAGATACGTCTTGAACCACAATATGGATGGATTACTTTTTTTCAGTAAAAACAGTCTTTTCTTGATAGGTTTGACATTTCTTAGGTTCAAGTAGACTATCAAACTGCTGAATTTGGTCAAAAAGATTTTTAGGCTTGCATTATGAAAAATCTATTACTTGTGTAGGGAAAATCAAGACTTCTTTAGTTAAAAAAAGGATGACTTCACAAAGAAATCTATAATTTAAGTCTTTTAATGTAGTGATTACCATACTATATATTATAAGTAATATATTGGGTATATATTTTTGAGATATATTGTGTACGCATTTGGATAATATCTATGTGGTTGCTATTCTTTCTTCTGTCTAATAGAATAATATATTGCATTTCTTTTTGTATGCGTCTGCTTTCCTTTCATGTTATATCTATGCTTATATATATATATGTCTACATTGGGAAGCATAAGGCAGGCTACATATGCTCCACTTTAGGGCACATGACCAGAAAGGAGGCAAATTTATAATGAAACAGTCAATAATATTCTGAACTGCTGCTTAATTGTTTCTATCATTAGGATATTTTTTGAATGACTTTTTTCTGCAGACCTAACACTTTTTTCTGCAGACCAAAGATAAAGATTTGGGGGATAACAAATTTTAAATAAATGGGAGAACACTGTCAGCAGATACATTCTTTACTTCAATATTATCCAAACACTTAGCAGAATAAATCATTTCTGATCTAAACAGCTGGGTAAGACTTCCAAGATTTGAACAGTGATTATTCTGGCTGGTCTCTACCTGCAGGGAAGTGACACGAAGCTGGCTCCAGGCGCTGATTAATGCTTCCTTGAGTGAGGGGTCCTTCCCGCACCTGTTAAAGGAAGCGGTTGTAAGGCCCCTCCTCAAGAAGCCTTCCCTGGACCCAGCTGAGCTAAAGAACTTCCGTCCAGTCTCCAACCTTC
>JANHJO010002271.1:67170-79700 GCA_032468235.1 Pseudoxyrhopus heterurus | reverse complement strand
CGCAGGTGAGCGGGTGCTGTGCTTCCACGGGCCTCTCCTGTACGAAGCCAAGGTACGTGGCGGCCCTTCGCGCCCACCCCGAGGGGAGGCCGGCGGGCTGCTGGCTCGGCCGGGGGCGGAAGAAGGCCGCGGGCCTCCCCGGAGCCGAGCCCTGCCTGGCGGCCTCCCCCCTAATACCTTTCCTCCCCCCAGTGCGTGCAGGTGGCCATCAAGGACAAGCAGGTGAAGTCCTTCATCCACTACAGCGGCTGGAACAAGAAGTGAGTCCCCCCGCGCCACCCCCTCGGGCCCTTCGGCGGCCTTTCCCGCTCGGCTCGCTGCCGTGTGGTGTCGCCTGCAGTTCCGGTGTCGGAGGAGGGTCCCCTGGTCAAGGGTGGCCAGAGTCGGAATCGCCCCGGCGGCTGTCCAGCCCTTGGGAGGCCGAGGCTCCTCTCGGCCTGGGAAAGCCCCCCGGGGACCGCCTGGCCCGACGCTGGACGATTCTGTCCCTCTTGGCGGACTGCCCGGCGCCTTGCAGCCTTCGCCCCTCCGAGATCTTCGACTGTTCCCCCGAATTTTTCTCGTTCTGTGCCCTTTTCATTGCTCTGCCTCTGTACAGGCTGTTAATATTCCCCGCTCCTGAAATGCGGCGCTAGGAACTATTGTAGAAGGGATTTGTGTAATTCAAAATATTGCACTAGAGCTTAACTTTCCTTGATAAAAAATAGAATATGAATTCACCCGGATTGTACCCTACATATCTGAAAAATGGGTTAGAGGGAGTCCTCAATTTACATCCACACGTAGGATCAATTTCCATTGCTTTTTGTTAAAAGTGCCAGTGATTTTAATATTTTTTGCCATAATTGCTAAGCTAATCACTGCAGCTGTTAAGTAAATCACAGTTGTTAAGCGAATCTGGCTTCCTCAGTTGTCTTTGCTTGTTGGGAGCTGGCTGGGAAGATGATTGCACAACCATGGGATGTTGCAACTGTTATGAACATGCCTGTTGCCAAGCGGCTAAATTTTGATCACATGACCATGGGGTTGCTACACTATGCTACACTTATGACATAGTCATAAGTATGAGGACAGATTGTAAGTCATTGTTTCCAGTCCTATTGTAACTTTGAACAGTCACTAAACAAATGATGGTAAATCAAGGATTACCTATAATTTGGTTCTAATTTAGGTTATTCTAGCCACTGTATCCTTAGCCGTTGCCCCATTTGGGTTGCCAGAAATAAAGGTGGGGCCTCTTTGATGAACTTACAGTCTCCTGGTTAGGGGTCCAAAAGCTGTCCCGTTTTCTTTCAGCTGGGATGAATGGGTTCCAGAAAGCAGAGTCCTCAAATACGTCGACACCAATCTGCAGAAGCAGAAAGAACTTCAAAAGGCCAATCAGTAAGTATTATCTAATAGAACCATGTCTGTACAACCAGCAATTTTGCTGACAGGTGATAGGCACCTGAGCAGGACTGAGGCTTAACACACGACAAAAAGAGGTTCAGTTCACTCGTGGAGATTTGTGATTACTAACATAATTGACAGAATTATTTGCCATTTGTAGTGTTCATGCCTCAGCATTTGAGTGGCACCAAGCATGCATATTTTTAGGTGCTTGTTAAAGTATGCAGGATCAATCTGAGAGTTGGGGGGAAAAACACATCCAGGAAATTACAGAACAATCAGCCTGACATCAATATATAGCAATATATAGCAATAGCATTAGATTTATATACCGCTTATCAGTGCTTTACAGCTCTCTCTAAGCGGTTTACAGAATCAGCATATTGCCCCCAACAATCTGGGTTCTCATTTTACCGACCTCAGAAGGATGGAAGGCTGAGTCAATCTGGAGCCTGGTGGGATTTGATCAGCCAAACTGCTGATCGGCAAGTCTGCAAAGTAGTCTGCAGTACTGCATTCTAACCACTGCGCCACTGCAGCTCCTACCTGGAAGATCCTAGAAAAAATAATCAGCCAACAGATCTGCGAACACCAATATGAAAACTATATGGGTTTGTCAAAAACAGTTCATGCCAAACAACTTATTTTGTTCTTTGACAAAGTGACCAAATTAGCGGACCAGTGAAGTGGTGTGAACATAGTATATTGGATTTCAGTAAGTCGTTTGGCAAAGACTACAAGCTTCTTCTTGGTAAGCTACAAAAATGTGGGTTAGACAGCATCACTGCCAGATAGATTTATAATTGGCTGACAAACTGCACACAGTGTGTAGTCCTTAATGGTACTACATCTACATGGAGGGAAGTAAGACAGTGGGGTACTCCAGGGTTCTGTTTTAGGACCAGTACTCTTCAATATCTTCATAAATAATTTAGATGATGGAATAGAAAGGGAACACATCAAATTTGTAGATGATACCAAGCTGGCAAGAATTGGCAATACCCCAGAAGGTAGGGTCAAGTTCCAGATGGAACTCGACAGCCTTGAACACTGGGCCCTAACTAACAAAATGGAACTCAGTGTAGAGAAAAGCAATATTTTACATTTAGGCAAAAAAAACCAAATATACAGGTATAGATTAGGTGAAACTTGGCTCAATAGCAATGACTCTACGAGGTTCCTCCCAACTCTGATGATTTCTATGATGTATGGATTGAGGCTTTTAAAATATTTTAATGTTTAAAAGCATTTAAGCTACAGCAGTTCAGTATTTTATATTCTTTATATTTTAATCCTTTTTCTACAAAACCCTAGCAATGAATTTCCAAGGAATCCCGACAAAAATACTGCCTCACATTTTTGCTGACACTGCCACTAGTTTCTCAGCTTTTTAAGTTTATGATGATTTATTAGATGCTAACAAAATAACAGATGTTTTTAAGGAGGTGAGCTGCCCAGAATGCACCACGTTGACAATCAAATTGGATTGTCCCTCGGGAGGGGTGGTGCTCTTGCTTTGCTTTGCCCCAGAGGAACAAAAGGACACTGCTGCCTCCTTTACTTGACAGAGGAGAAGCAAAAAGCCCAGCCTGTTCTAACAATTGTGGGAACCCAGAATGCTTCTATTTTTACCCCCTGCCTGTTGTTTGGCTTTTGCCTTATTCTAGAATACAGTGGTCTGTGATTCAGAGTTCCCTGCTAACTGCTTGTCGTTTCCTTTGTCCTCTTTCTCATATTGTTGAATATGTTATTCTTTGACATCCTGGGAAAGAAAAACATCTGTAATCCTTTTTAAACTGTTATGCCTTGATTTTGTTTTAATTTTGGGGATGATGTGAGCACAAGAAACAAAAGCCAAAAAAAAAAAAGGCCTGGTAGTAACCAAGAAGAATTTTCAAATTGAGGTCTTGCCTCTACTAGTTCAACACTTTGCTTTTAACTCCACACTGGCTCTCACAGTAAATCTGCAAAGCCAGTAGCTGTTTTCAGATTTAAGGCATTCCATTTGCTCTTTAAGCTCCTCCACACACACATACACACACATACACACACACACACACACACCCTGCCAAGATAATTATAATTTTTGATCCTCGCTTGGTGGAAGGGGCCCTCAGAGGTCAACAGAATAGTGGAAAGTGTCTCCTAGGGTGCGCTTTTTGCATTTCTGTGTTAGGCCTTCTAGCAGTAGATAGTCCTTCACTTACGATGGAACCAGAATTTCCATTGCTAAGTGATGTGGTTTTAAAGCGTGACTGCATTGATTAGCAATAGCAATCCCTGCAGTCCTGATTGCTGCTGTTAACAGAATCCTGTAGTTGTTAGATGCAGTAACTTCCTGCTGGCTACCTACAACCAAAGTCAGTGGGGAAGACAGCAGGAAATTGTGAGTGCCAGGCCTGTAGACAAGGCAAGTGGCTACTCTGAGTGGGGGAACAGAACTCTGTGTGTGTGCGCAAGAGGCATGGCATGCAGGAATGCATGAAAGGGTTGGAGAAGGTGTATGTGAAAAGGGCAGGGCAGGTCACGAGGAGTGCCATATGGGTTGGGGAGAATGTGTGGGGCTGCAGGAAAGGGGGATGCCTGGGAGGGTGGACAGGAATGCCTGTGAACACAGAGGGACTGGTAGTAACCAAGAAGAATTTTCAAATAGGGTTAGTAGGTATGTCTTACTTTTTAGTTCAGAAAATGCCTTTATTTTCTGTTAAATATACTTCTCTTTCTGGAAGAGATCAACATGCTTTGCTTTGCTTTGCAGTTGCTGCTGTTTTGATTGTGTCATAGTCCTGTAGTTTCTGGCATGTGGCCCCCTAGGATTCTGATACTCTACATCCCACTAGCTCATCTAGTCTGGAGGGTTTATTATTTATTTATTAAATTAAATTTATTTGCCATCCATCTTGTTTCAAAGTGACGGGTTGTTTAGTGGGCTCTCCCCACCCCCGGCTGCTGCCTTCTTTGCAGGCAGCCCTTTGGCTGATGTGCAAAGATTACTTTGACCTATAAGTAAATACTGTGGGGGAAGATTAGATTGGGAGGGAGCTTAAGTCCTTAGGGGTTAGACTACTTTCCCAGTTTTTATCAAGCCTATAATCCCTATCCTGGTTTTAGGTAAAAGAGAGTTAAGAGTCTTATACTTTTAAGAATAGTCATTTTAACTGAATTTATTTCATTTAAGCTGAAATCCAATGACGGTTGTGATTGTGTACATTGTAGTTTTGGTATCCTTCCTGCCTTGTTCTTGGAATAAGGGGGCCCCATCAAAGAAGTGCAGACTCCTCTCAAAATAGCAGCAGGAGAAGCCAAGAAGCTTCTTTGAAAAGTACTGCAGTCCTTTTCCTATTTGCACGTTTAGGGAGATGTAATTAAAACGTCTTTGTTTCCTTCCTTTGAAAGGGAACAGTATGCAGAAGGAAAGATGAGAGGGGCTGCTCCAGGCAAGAAAACGTCTGGACTCCAGCAGAAAAATGTTGAAGTGTAAGAAAACCTTTTTTTTTTTCCTTTGAACACATTTATCTAGGAGATCATAATCATATATTCACATCCTGAAATGGCTCCCTGCATGTGAAATATTGCATTAGAAAATGCAGCTCTTGTCTCTTTGTTCTGAAATCTTTGCTTTTTAAATGGTTCTTAGGTGAACATAAAGGGACTCCTTCCAAGCCTCTTTCCTGGTATAGTTTTGTTTAGACCTATGGAACTCCAAGTAAATGTATAGATTTTATGTGGAAGAGTTTTATTATCACATTATAAGCCACATACATTTTGCATTGAGCAGCAACCTGCCATCATTTAGGGCTTGGATCCCAACAACTTTTAATGTTTAGGCGGTTTAGACAATTTAGCTGTTGGTGGAATTTTCCTCACATTAAGTGTGGGTCACTTTGGAAATCTTTAATCTTTAGGTTAGCTGAGGACAGAGAATTCCTGAGACATGAATCCTGGGGTCCGTTTCCAACTGGGCATACTAAATGGGCCTCATTTGGATGGAGCTATCCTCTGGATATTTCCTTTCAGAAAGTTGAATTTTAGGTGACTTCATCTGGTTTTCAAGAAGTAGAATGTTATGAGCAAAATTCCCTGTTGTCCCTTCTAGAATGCTGCACAGTTTCTTGAGTGTGGATCTTTTCTCTGTGTAGAACCCTATTTAGGTAAGCGCCAGTGGCAGTTACAGTACTGATACCGATTTCAAAGGGAATTGTTTGTCTGTTGGAGACCTTAGCAGCAGCAGTTCCTGAACTGACCTATGAAAAAAATAACTTTTATAAGCTTGAAGTTCTTCTTCTTCTTCTTCCTAGCATATTCCCGCAGGTGCAGGGTCCTCTTTTCGGATCATTGAGCGCCATTTTGCACAGTCATCTGCGTCTTCAGGGCTCAGGCCCACAGCTTGCATATCTTTTTCGATGGTATCTTGCCATCTCTGTTTTGGACGCCCGCAAGGTTGCTGGCCATTGACTTCTAGTTGGTAGGCTGTCTTGGCCACGGTGGGAGGTGCTGCTCTCTGGACATGTCCATACCAGCGGAGTTAGCCTTCTCTCATCTTCTCTATAATCAGTGCCACACCAAAATGTTGTCGAATGGTGTCATTTGTGATGTGATCAAGATGCCCGATATCCAACGGAGCATTCGCATTTCCATGGCATGGAGATAGCTTTCGGGCCCTGTTGTTGCTGCCCAGCATTCAGTGCCATACAGTGCAACAGGGCGGATGGTTGTCTTGTAAATCTTAGATTTAAGGCAGGTTGGCATTCGTCTGTCACATAACACACCGGTGTTATAAGCTTGAAGTTCCCCTCGGAAATTTCCAACCTTTAGATGGAAAAAGCACAATACAGAGAGTCACTTGTCTTAACTGGGTGCCCTTCTAAATAACGCTAAACATTTTTCGGGACTGGCAATATTCGTCTGTAGGCTTGTTGTCTTGTTAACTCTGGCACCATTTTTTCAAGCGGAACTGAGGGCTCTGATGCTCTATTCTTAACTGAATTCCCATTGTGCCTAGATTCTTCAGGCGCGACGGAGCGCACACGGTTTGCAGTTTGGAAACCCCTCCAATATCGACACGGTGAGTTAAGGATGGAATGTCACCCAAGGATCTGCCCCCTGAAATCCTGCTTCTTTAAATTTTTTATGCAATTGAGTTAAAATTTTCTCTGTAATATGATCAACTTCTTAAAAAGTAATGGCATACAGGTAGTCCTTGACTTAACAATCATTCATTTAGTGACCATTCAAAGTCATAATGGCACTGAAAAAAATGACTTATGACCATTCTCATACTTATTACTGTTGCAGCATCCCCATGGTTACATGATCAGAATTTGGACCCTTGGCAACTGGCATATATATATGAGAGTTGCAGTGTCTCAAGATCATGTGACCACTTTTGCAACTTTTTGGCAAACTTAATGGGGACACAACTGTGGCAAGAAAGGTTGTAAAATGGGACAAAATTCACTTAGCAGTGGAAATTTTGGGCTTAGTTTGATCATAAGTAGAGGACTACTTGTATTATTCCTTGACTTTACTCAGCAGGGAAGACACTATTGGAATTCAGACTTTATAATGACTCAAAAGTGTTCTTCATGAGTTTTCCCCCCTTAGGTAATCAGTGGATTGTCCCCTTTTAAACTGATAAATTTCAATTCTAGATCTGTGAATTTGGAACAATATTCAGATGTTGCTCTACATGAGGGCCATCAAATGGCATGTGGGCCAAATGCGTCACATGCTTGCCATGCCCACGCCCGGTTTAGCGAAGGGGGGGGGAAGTCGCAATACGTCACGTGATGACAATGTGACGACATGAGTTTGACACCCCTGCTCTACATGATGGAGTAACAACCCAAAAGCTGAGTGGAAGTTCAAGCAAAGTCCAACTTGGCCTGTGGGTATAGAATGTTGGTGAACTTAGGAAAGGCAGCAAGCTATTCCATCAGCCAGCATAATCAAGAATTTCAGTTATTGCTATGCAGAATAATAATTTAATATCCTTAAGTGTTTGGTGGTATATGATTCAAAGTTTACATTGAATGGTGAAAACAAGTAGACTGGGATAGAATGAAAACTGCTGCCACAGAGTACTGAAGTAGAATATTTGTTTTGATTCTATGACTTGCAGGTGAAGGTCTGACAAATGAGGAAAATGAACTATCTTTGTAGGCTCTTTAGTTGGTTAAATTTTGCATTTTTTCTAGTAATAAAAAGAATTCATCTTAAAACATTAATTGTGCAAAATGTATCCCTTTAAAATGTGGTCTTTGGAAAGCTGCATTTCAACTAATTCTTAGTTAGAACTGTTAAGAGTTAGTCAAACTAATTGATACTGATTGAGTGGTGGGAAAATAAGAAAAAGGAAGTAAAGTCATTGGAACTGCTTTGTACATGCAGTAACAGGTCTCTTTTTCTCTTTGGCAGGAAGACCAAAAAGAACAAACAGAAAAGTAAGAATTATTTTACTTTATAAATATATAAATCTCTTGAATATTTTAGTCAACATCCCAGAGGAGAACCAGAAGCAATATGCTCTGTCCCATATTTGGGTAGACCAGGTTGCCCTGATAGACCAGTTTCACCCGGAAAACACTTAATCCCAGAGGAGAGGTTTTAAAAATGTTGAAGTAACTTGCCTATCAAAATGATTCTTAAATTAAACTTGGTACAAAAACATCACACGTGTTTCCTACAGAGAGAATATTAATATATTAGATTAATAACCTGTCTTTCCTATAGGAGCTCAAGGTGGCATATATAATATTTTTTCCTCCAATTTTTTTTACCTACAAGCACACTCCTGTGAGTAGATACATTGAGCAGAGAGTGATGGGGTCAATGTCACCGCTGCACATCTGTAGTGCAGGGTGGAATTGAGGTCTTGCCTCTACTAGTTCAACACTTTGCTTTTAACTCCACACTGGCTCTCACAGTAAATCTGCAAAGCCAGTAGCTGTTTTCAGATTTAAGGCATTCCATTTGCTCTTTAAGCTCCTCCACACACACATACACACACATACACACACACACACACACACCCTGCCAAGATAATTATAATTTTTGATCCTCGCTTGGTGGAAGGGGCCCTCAGAGGTCAACAGAATAGTGGAAAGTGTCTCCTAGGGTGCGCTTTTTGCATTTCTGTGTTAGGCCTTCTAGCAGTAGATAGTCCTTCACTTACGATGGAACCAGAATTTCCATTGCTAAGTGATGTGGTTTTAAAGCGTGACTGCATTGATTAGCAATAGCAATCCCTGCAGTCCTGATTGCTGCTGTTAACAGAATCCTGTAGTTGTTAGATGCAGTAACTTCCTGCTGGCTACCTACAACCAAAGTCAGTGGGGAAGACAGCAGGAAATTGTGAGTGCCAGGCCTGTAGACAAGGCAAGTGGCTACTCTGAGTGGGGGAACAGAACTCTGTGTGTGTGCGCAAGAGGCATGGCATGCAGGAATGCATGAAAGGGTTGGAGAAGGTGTATGTGAAAAGGGCAGGGCAGGTCACGAGGAGTGCCATATGGGTTGGGGAGAATGTGTGGGGCTGCAGGAAAGGGGGATGCCTGGGAGGGTGGACAGGAATGCCTGTGAACACAGAGGGACTGGGGGAGGGTATGCAAGCAGGGAGACTTACACCAGTGATTTGTGCCCTTCTCTGCCCATTGACTTTTGGGGAAGCCAGCAGGGAAGTTTGAT
Organism: Pseudoxyrhopus heterurus; assembly: GCA_032468235.1. NCBI lineage: Eukaryota > Metazoa > Chordata > Lepidosauria > Squamata > Pseudoxyrhopus > Pseudoxyrhopus heterurus. The sequence goes on along the minus strand of JANHJO010002271.1, from coordinate 70,628 downwards.
GATGATGATCACAGGATGCTTTGCATTGAGTTGTAAATGCGAACAGGTTGCCAAGAATCCAGATCAGGATCCTGTAGCCATGGGAATTCCGAAGACCAGTTGTAACCACCATTTGTTCAGCAGTGTCATATTTTGGAATGCTTGCTGACCTGATGGTTGTAGAGCAAGGACTACCTGTACCTGTTCATCTTCAGCTGGTGGTAGTGACGCCTGGAAATGGTAGTTTTCACTCAGCGTATCTGGAGGTGGGGAAAAGATACACAGGGTTTAAAATGTTGATATCCCGCAAAACTTAGTTCAGATTAATTCATGAACAGATCAACTGTAAATACATTTACTTCTTCTGTTAAAAGTTTGAACCTATAGGCATTCTGTTTGATCATAACATGGCAGAGGCATTGTTTCATATATATAAGAGAAAGGTGAGAGAATTGCCTGATATGGTTTGTATCAAAAGGTTTCCAGTTTCAGTTGACTCAGACATTGCATCATTTAAAAACACTTTTGCAATTGTTCTTGACAATACTGAATAATGGAGCAAAAAACCCTGTTTTGTACGGAGGTTTTGTTGGCAACTGTTTAAAAGCATTGCATAATGGAAAGAACAGTCTTCTATGTTGGTGACATTTGTCTCTGCTCTAAAGCAGCATATAGGGAGTGTAGTTTTGGAAAATGCTTAGCTTTAAAAACCACCTTAATCTTTCTGCTTCTATGATTAGCGCCAGGAATTGGCGAGGGAAGCGGCTCCAGTGAAAACCCTCAGCCTCCCAGGAAGAAAAGAGCTCGAGTAGACCCTACGGTGGAAAGTGTAGGTATTTTCCCCGGAGGCAGCCTGGCCCAGCTGCATGTGGCTCTCTGGCAGGTTGCTGTCTTCGCTGGGACTTGCTTCTGCTTTGGGAGCCCAGGAGGAGGTTTCAGGGGTGTCGCCCAAGCTCCCCTTACTGAGTGCTTTGCCATTTTATTCTTTCAGCTGTGGTGTAAGTGCCAGGAAAGGCATATGGCAAATCGTTGAACCCTCTGATCACCTCTTGGGGGAACTCCAAGAAATGCGTAGCTTGATTCTTTATTCTGTTGCTTACTTTTGCTGGTGGGTTCTCAGTATAGGTTCCCTGATGGGTTTTGTACACTGTTATTGTTTGTATATTAGCAGAGACAATTCTTGTATTTCTGTAAAAGACCTTCATTTGGAAAACCTGTGCCTCAACCCTTGGCCGCCCTTTTGGGTCCAAGGCAGCACTTGTCCCTTCTTGTTCAGTTGCTTAATTTTGGAAGGTTTGTTCGTACACTGAGTCACAAAGGTGCTTTTATTTTGAAGTCAACCAGACTTTCTGATTTTTGTTTGAGACATTTCACTACTCATCCAAGAAGCTTCTTCGGTTCTAACTAATAAGAAGAAGCTTCTTGTATGTGAAGAAGAATGCCTTAAAGAAAAGTCAGAAAGTCCAGTTGCCTTTAAAACAGAAGCACCATTAGAACAACCATGATCTGGATGAATGAGATGTTTGTTCACAGAGTTGCGCCCAACTCAAATTTAGTGTCCCAGAATTTAAAGTTTGCATTTCTGTTTCTTCAGGAAGAAACTTTTATGAACAGAGTCGAAGTAAAGGTAAAAATACCAGAAGAGCTGAAACCGTGGCTTGTAGATGACTGGGATTTGATTACACGCCAAAAGCAGGTGAGCTTGAAATTGTGCCTTTAATTAGCTGGCTCCTTCGCTGTGTTTCAGCTTGGTGATGGGCATTCATGTTTTAAATGTCTTGGAATCCCTGACTGCAAAGGCAGGCAAGATGGTCAGTCTTCTGGGCTGATGGATGGGCATTTTTGTCAGCCTCTGATGGTCTCTGGCTTTTTTCTCAGCTCTTCTACCTTCCGGCCAAGAAGAATGTTGACTCAATTTTAGAGGACTATGCAAACTACAAGAAGTCCCGAGGAAACACAGATAACAAGTGAGGAACAGTGCCTGAGTAGCTGGTTGGTCCTGAAGGGCAGGGCAGTCATCTGCTGACCACAAGCCCATGTCCTGGCCCAGCTCTTGGAAAGGAGGCTGGGTGGGGAGAAGCTTCCTTGCTTTGGGGAAGCAACAATAGGAGGCAGTTTAAAGGCACACACCCGCCAACACCTTGGAACTAGCCTAGATTAGATATGGATGGGATGTTTGGTACCCTGCAAGCCACCTTCCAACCCTTTTCAGTCTCCTCCCTGCTAAATGCAGAACAGCAATGGCAGCTCGAGTCATCTGCTGCTGAACTGCTGACCCTGAGGACCAGCTTGTTCTCTGGGGTATGTTCATAGCAAGAGTGGTAACTTCTGGCAGATCCAAGGCTTTTCCTTTGTGGGGAAGCAAGCTAGGTTAGGGCAGGCTGCTTCCATCCACTGCTAAATGGAAGACTTCCCTGGAACCAGTCTGGCCCTTGAACTTCCCTTGGGTCTTTCTTTTTTCCAAGTGCAAATGCTTTTTGAAGTTTTGCTGCTTGTCAGCTGTAATGCTTAGCTGCAGTGAGATTGAGGACACTGAGGAACGGAGCTCCTGTCTCTTGGATGACCCATCCTTTTCAGCTCTCCCCAGCGCCTCTGGCAAAAGATAACCTACATCTGCCTGAAGCTCTCCCCTCCTCAAGAAAAGCAAATGCCATCCTATCCAGCCCTGTTTCCAACATCCTTGCAAAAGGATGCCGGTCTTGGCATTGGCCTCGTGTAGCTTGCAGCAGTGCCATCCCTGCCCACAAGTCACTGAGCCTGTCCTTTGGGCACATCTGTTGGGGCTCAGGAAAGCTGTCTCTTTGCCACGGTCTCTTACCACATCTTTTTGTTGTTGTTATTGTTGTTCTGGCTGTGCATCAGAGAATATGCTGTGAATGAAGTTGTGGCAGGCATCAAAGAATACTTCAACGTTATGCTGGGGACCCAACTGTTGTATAAATTTGAGCGGCCACAATATGCAGAAATCTTGGCGGATCATCCAGATGCACCCATGTCCCAGGTCTATGGAGCACCGCACCTCCTTCGGTTGTTCGGTATGGATTACACATCATGCACAAGAGCATAAACTGAAAGATCTTTATGGAGAAATCTGCTCTGGCCAGTGGATTTTTCCACATGTGCCATTGCCTCTGTCAAGATCTTACTATTTGCATGACTTTTAAGCCTCCTTTAAAGCTGTCCCTGTTTAAAGGATCCCTCTGCAAGGCCAACTGAAGGCCTGTAGTAGCAAAATTGGGAGTATCAGATAATCCTGAGAGGGGCTATTTCCTGATCAAGGTCCCTTCATTCCTCTAGATGGAAAACCAAAGAGGGCTTCTGGCAAAGGAAGGCTCCTTTGCTGCTGCCTAAAAAGTTCTGAGGTGGCCAGATGGAGTCACTGAAGCAGTCGGTGCAAGCTTCAATGGACTCCAGGGGATGGTAGAGGACAGGAAGGCCTGGAGGAACGTTGTCCATGGGGTCACGATGGGTCGGACACG
>JANHJO010002271.1:16918-28424 GCA_032468235.1 Pseudoxyrhopus heterurus | reverse complement strand
TTTGCGCTCCCTCGTGCCCCCACCCACAATGCAACACATGGCCCCCCCCGTACATACACGTGTAACCCCCCGTGCATGCGCACGCAACCCCCAGGATTTCTAGAGGAAAAAGCCAAAAAACAGCTGGTTTTTGGCTCTTTTTTTCCCGGGAGCGCATGCGTGCGCAAGGCCCCCCCAAGCATGCGCACATGGGATTTCTAGCCCAAAAATAGCCAAAAACAGCTGTTTTTTGGGGGAATTTGGGCTAGAAACCCGTGGGTCACGCATGCATGCACAGTGGAGCTGGGCTGGGCGGTGGCTGGTGTGCTGGGCGACATGGCTCTGTGTGCCACTTTGGGCACGCGTGCCATAGGTTCGACATCACTAACCTATTCTATACCTATGCATTTGGTTTTTCTTGCCTACGTGTAAAATCTTACTTTTCTCACTACTTAATTGAATTTTGCTGTATAGGCCCAGTCTTCAAGTCTGTCAAGGTTCTTCTGGATCTCGAATCTATCTTTTAAAATGTTAGCTGTTCCCCCCACAGTTTGGTGTCATCTGCAAATTTGATGAGATCCCTTTCTATCCCCTCATTTACATCATTATAAAGATGTTGAAGAACACTGGGCCCAAGACAGAACCTTGGGGTACCCCAATGCATGCTTCCCTCCATGTAGATGCAGTTCCATTTAGGACTATATGCTGAGTGTGGTTGGTCAGTCAATTGTGAATCCATCTGGTTGTGATGCTGTCTAACCCATATTGTTACCAAGAAGTAGACTGTGTTCTACTGTGTCAAATGCCTTGCTGAAGTCTAAGTAAACTATGTCCATAGCATTTCCTTGATCCACTAATTTAGTGACTTTGTTGAAGAAGGCAATAAGGTTTATCCGACATGATTTGTTTTTAAAAAAAAACATATTGGCTTCTAGTAATCGCCTTGATAGTTTCTAGGATTTCACCCAGGTATCAGTGTCAAGTTGATTGGTCGGTAGTTTCCTAGATCCACATCTTTTCCCTTTTTGAAGATTGAAACCATGTCAACTCTTTTTCAGCCCTCTGATAGTCCCCGAATGCTCCAGGAGCTCTGAAAGATATGGTTCAGTAGTTCTGAGATCACATCTGGCAGCTTTTTAAAAATCCTTTCAGGCTTTCAGCCTCTGGTAGTTTCAGTTGATTGTTTTCTGCTGCCAACCTTAAAGTAGCCATTCATACTTGGAATCTCAGAGGAGATTCCACTGTGAAACTGCTAAACTATCTTGATTTTCAGATCTGTCACCTGTAGCCTAAATAAAATAATATTTTATATCTCACAATAGTACTAGTAATAGTACTATTGCCAGGATGTTTGTGGTAACAACTCTTCTATATAAAGCCAATGCTAGATTGTTATTAATATTGCTTTAAGTTAAGTCAGTTTAATATAATTAGTACTGTGTTTTTCACCTCCCAAATGTTTGTGCAAGCATATGGAAATACTTGGTGCATCTGAAGAGATGGAATACCATTTCAAAAAGTGTTGGTGCAACCAGTGTATGTGTTTGATTTTCTTTTCTTTTCGAAAATATAATATGTCGACATTTGTTTCAAATTAAAGAAGGAATGTGTTTTCTTTTTCTTAAGGGAACGAAAATGTACTAATGATGGACCCAGGCTATTCTGCAGGATCCCAGGTACCTGAATATTCTTGGTTCCAATGCAACTCCAGTTTGCTTTCCAAGTGCGATCCATGTATTATTTGGCATCTAAGTCTGTTACTGGGCACCCCCTGGAGCTGCTACATTCCTCAGCAGAGCTTCCTGTAGTAGCTCCACCCATGAGAAGGCAGAGGTTTTGAGAAACAAGAACATGCCCCCAAACTGCCCTCTTCCCCCTGTCTTTTTTTGCTGTCGGTCTGGCCCTGCAACTGTGGTTGTCGACAGTTGGCTTTTCTGCCCCTTTGAGGTGGAAAATTCATAAAAACTACAGATTCATCACAAAAAATAGCACTGAAAGGTTGGTTTAATGCTATTTAAAAACAAGGCCTTTTCCAAAAAAAAAGGAACATAATCTAGGCTATCTCCTTTCCATTGTGGCCCCATTTGGTGCAGCCTCTGAACCCTTCCCATATGCTTTGCATGGCCATTGGCTGCAAACATTGGCCCACTTGTATTCTCTCTGAGCTGGGGAGTTGCTGAACTGCACTCTCTTCCAGTGCTGAAAATTTAAATTTGGAAATGAGGATGCTATTTTAATCTCCAAGTTAGTAAAATTTAGACGCAATATATTTATGTTAGTGGAGGGATGTCCTGATACCTATTTTCTATTTTTTGTCCTAAGTATAATTTGTGATCCAACAAGGCATCAATATTTTCCATCCTTCTAACCAACATTGGTCTGCCTTCTCACCTGAAAAATTATGGAATGAACTTGGGAGTGTGGCATTCAAAACACCATAGTTGAACTAGATGGAGGCTTTTCCTTTTACATAAAAAACGGTTAAAAGTTACTGTTTTATAGAAACCATTGCATGAAACTTAACAAATACCTTTGTTTTGTTTAAAGCAATTCCTTCCTTTGGCGCCTGCTAATCTCCAGAGCCGATCGATGGTGAGGCCTTTGGAGCTCTTAAGCCCAACACAGGGTTGCACCTCGGAGACTGATACTCTCAAGCGAGAGCTCAGCAGCATCAGGAGCTGTTATGAGACAGCCAGAGGTGATCTCAGCAGGCTTCAGGCAGAGCTGTCCCACAAGACTGCAGAATGCAAAGCCCTGGACTCTGAGTGTGGAAGAATTAAGCAAGAGTCGGATCAGCAGATAAAACAACTGGAAGATGCTTTGAAGGATGTGCAGAAGAGAATGTTTGATTCAGAAGGGAAAGTGAAGCAGATGCAGACCCACTTTCTTGCCTTGAAGGATCACCTGACAAATGAAGCTGCGGCAGGTAGCACTAAGGTGACTGAGGAGCTGAAGGAGCAGCTGAAAGACATGAAGGCTAAGTATGAGGGAGCTTCAGCTGAAGTGGGCAAGTTGAGGAATCAGTTGAAGCAGAATGAGCTACTAGTGGAAGAATTCAGGCGAGACGAAGCAAGGCTGGTGGAGGAAAACAAAAAGTTGCAGAAAGGACTTGGCATGTTGAAGGTGGATCGTGAAAAAAGGGAGAGGACTTTTTCCGAGGCAGAAGAGCAGCTGAAGGAATCAGCAGTGAAATTGGCTAGCAAATTTGAAAAGATGAAGAGTTCTCTGTCCAGTGAAATTGATGAGAAGGGCTGGAAGCTAGCAGAGTTGGAGAAAGAGCGTGAAAAGCTGCGCACGGAAGTTCAGCATCTTAGGACGGAGCTTGAGAAGCAGAAGGCTCAGTTTGCCCAGTATGTGAAGCCAGAGGAACATAAGCATGTCAGAAGCAGATATGAGCAAAGGGCCCGTGAGCTTGAGAAGGGCCACTTGGAACTGAAGCAGAAAAACCAAGCCTTGCAGAAGGCAGTGGAAAGGGCTCAGATGGACCATAGCCTCCTAAAGCAGCAGATGGAGACTCTCAGGGGTGAGGTGAAGACCCAGTATGTTCCTGTGAAAATCAATGAAGACGCAAGGAAAGTGGTAGGAGATCTGAACAAGAAGGTGACGGAAACCACTGAAAAATATCACCGGTCTAAAGGAGAAATAGAGAAACTACTAGCAGAGAAGCTGTGTCTACAGGAGAAAATCAGTAAGTTTCAGACAATTTACATTCCTCCTGAAAAGCATGAGAAGGAAATAGGAGTCTTAAAATCTACCTTGGCAGACTTACAAAAGCAGCTTAATGAACTTAGCAAAAGATACGAAAAAGAGCAGGCCAAAGTTTCTGCATTGCTAACTAAAAACGCAGCGCTCCAAGAGGTCATGAAGGAGCAGTATGTCTCTTCAGAAACTCATGAAGAGGCAAAAACTGCCTTGAACATCATGCTGGGAAGAACAGGTGAAGAATTGTCAGACCTGAAGGAGAAGATGGAAGAGGTGAAGCAGGAATATTCGAAAGTAAATGAGGAGAACAGTGCACTGAAGCAGAAGTTGAGGGGGCTGCAGAGTCAAATGCAGGCTGAATATCTCAGTACAAAAGACCATGACAGTAAAGTTGCTGCTCTGAATAAAAATATTCAGGACCTTCAGAGAAGCAACTCTGCAGTGCTGGCAAAGTACCAAGAAAAGCAAGAAGAAGTTGCCCAATTGCATGCAGAGATTGAAGCCCAGAAGAAGGAGATTGATTTGATTCAAGAATGCATCAAGTCCAAATACGCTCCCCTTGCCAGTTTGGATGAAAAGAAGCGGGACTTTGAGGCAACTGTGTTGGAGCTGAGAAACCAGCTCCTGGAACAGGGGGAACAGCTCAGAGTAAAAGAGGAAGACATCCAGAAACACATCGAGGAAATCAAAAAGTTAACATCTGGGATCCTGACTGTCCAAAATGATCTGCAGCAAAACTATATCCTTGCAGAGAAGTATCATGAAATGGAGGGAATGTTGGCAAGCAAGGTGGATGACCTGAACAAGGAGTTAAGGGAGCTGCAGCAAAAGTTTGCCGAGGTCACGGGAGAGAAGGAGAAGCTTCAGGAGGAGAGTGCCAGGCAGCGCTCAGAGGTGCTGCTCCTGCAGAGCCGCTTGCAGGGCCAGTATGTTCCTCTGGAGCAGGTGGAGGACCTGGAGAGGAAGCTCAGCTGCACCATTGAGGACCTGAAAGCAGAACTTGATAGCCAGGCAACCAGAAACCAGCAAGAGCTGCAGAGAGCTCAAGAGCTGCAGCAGGAACTGGCCCACCTACAGGCCACCTCAGTGCCTCTGGCAGAACACTCCCAAATCAAAGAAAAGCTAGAAAAGGAAATGGCAATTCTCCAGTCCGGATGCAGAGAGAAGGAGGAAGAAAACCAAACCAGAAAAGAAGAGGTCTCCCGGCTGCACTCTGAACTTCAGAGCACAAAGCAAGCACTAAACAAGCTGGAGAAGAGAGAGGTGGTGGAGGCATCTGAGCACAAGAGGATGAGAAGCAGGCTAGAGGGCCAGGTGAGCAGCATGGCTGAGAAGCTGGCTGAGCTGACTAAAAAGATGGAGAAGCTTCAGGACGATTCGCTGAAGGTAAATGTAGAGGAGCCATCCTTGAAGGATGAGAAGGAGCTGCTTCAGCCAAGAAACGTCAACATTGAGCAGGAAATCAAAGACCAGAAAGAGCGGTGTGACAAGTCTCTGAGTACCATTGTGGAGTTGCAGAAAAGGATCCAGGAGTCTGCCAAGCAGGTGGAGGCCAAAGATAACAAGGTGAGCCACTTGAAACAGAGAAACTAAGATGCCTGAGGAGGTGGAGAGGAGGGCCAGGCTGACTTCTCCTAGATTTCCTTTCAGTAGCTTTGGAATGGAGTCACATGTATGAAGCCATTAGAGGATGGTTGCTTGTTGCATCTATCACACATGATCACATAAAGCTGCATTTATAAATCCCACACAAGTACTTTATGGAAACCCCCAAGGACATTACATTGCTAGTAGCTGAACTCTTGGGGACCTTTACAGGGATTTCCATGTGAGCAAAAGCTGCACTATCAGGTTTTGTGCTCATATGGAAGCCACTGGATGTACATACATTTTCCTCTGCAGACATTTGGGTTCATGTGTGAATTTAAAAAAACTGCTACAATTTATGGAAGCCCTTCCTGGAGTTTTTCAGCGATGAAAACATCTAGCTTGCGAAAGGCTGAGTAGGACCGTACTCTAGGTTAAAAGCCTGCTAAACCTGCCATTGTTTTTCACATATTTTTTTAATTACAGTAGTCATATGCCCACCATCTCCATTTAAACTCCTGGTAGCTTACATGTAGCCACTGTAGCATAGCTGCTTGCAAGCTCTGAAGGGACATTGCATCACCACAGCATTGCCATTTAATAAAAAATAATATCCAAAAGACAAGTAACATTGGTCAGTCATCATCTTAAAACTCTCAGGAGTTTGGTTTTCTGACCTGAAGTCTCCCTGGATTTGGGTGGCCCGCATTCCTTCTTCCTTCTGCAGTTGGGATGGGTGTGATGTAGCTAAAACAAAATAGACAAGAGCTGCTCAGTGTGAAGATGTCTGCACTTGTTTCCTACTTCCTTTTTATGTTATGCAAGAACTCCATGTAAAAATGGAGTCAGCTCTCTTGTGGGCGAAAGCTAAATTTTTGTGCTCTTCTAGATGAATGTGCCCAAATCCCAGGGATTGAGTTGTATTCTTTCTCCTTATTTGTAGGCCGGGGATGATGGGAGGGCATGGCTTTCTTGTTCTTTTCATTGAAATTTTATCAATATCTCTCTTGAAGATAACAGAGCTTCTCAATGATGTGGAACGGCTCAAACAGGCTCTTAATGGCCTCTCACAGCTTACCCACAACATTCCTGCAAAGAGGCAAAATCCACAGATGGAAGTGCTCCAGAACCAGGTGAAGACTCTGCAGCAGCAGCTGGCTGTAAGTAGGGCTCTGGGACACGAAGACCCATTGCAGAGTGTTAGAAGCGCCAGGCTTAGATATGGTGGGAAAATAATATCTCTGTCCTTGCGTGACTTGCAACTCTGCACATCTGCAGAAGAAACCTGAATGCTGTCTGTGAGTGCATGGCCCCTCCATTCCATTAACACTTGTTTCCTATAAAAGAGAATATATATTGCTGTGCTACCCCTCTCACTCACACACACACACAAAAGTGTGGCTTTAGAGAGTTTATTAATGTTCCCCAGCAATTCCCTTTACCCAGCCTCAGAACTGTCCCAAATAAATCCAACCACAAGCAGGTTAGTTCACAAAGCAGTAGCCAATAGTCCATAAAACAATGGAAAGTTGCTGCAACAAATAAGTCCACCAAACAAACTTAACTCCACCAGGCCTAACTGAAATACACTCACAAGAGCTAACTTGGCGAGAGACATTCAGAGTCTCCAAGGCACAAAGTCAAGCAGGAAGCACAAGGAATGCACAGCCATAAATGAAACATGTTGTTCGCAGCAACACCTCCCTCTGCCTGCCGTGATAAATAGCTTTTGGGGGCAACCCATCGAGATGGGCAAAGGCCTTCTCCCGAGTAATCTGGCAGATCTCCATTGCTCTTGTCTTTTCTCTGCCTTGCGTACTCTCAGATCCACCACGGAAGGTGGCTCCTCACTGACCTGCAAGCTGTCCCCAACCACAGCCTCCTGTAAAACCCTTTCAGGCAGCTGTTCAAAGTCATTAATTAACCCAGTTCCTGACATACCAGGAATGAGCTCATCCTGCCTTGAGCTGGCCTCCGAGGAAGAATTAGAGGAGTCATCCAAGGGAGACATCACAATAGGTTAGGTGGAAATGTGGGTCCTCTGTGATCTTGGTTGTTCCTTGCAGACGTTTCATGACTTGACTAGATCCCATCAGTGCACTGCTAGTTTGCAAGCAAACAGCCAAGCTGAGAGAGCCCCAAGGGTTCCTTGACTGATGAGCTGTCTATCTATCAAAATTATTTGCCACTGATCTTGTATTCAACAACTTCGAGTGGCTTACAACATAAAACAATTAAAAATATTAAAATCACCAATCATAGAACACAGTGGATAAAATCATTAACATCAGATGGGAAAGTGCAGGGCTGGACATATGGGGGTGGGGAGGTGGGATTAAGTTTTAATTCATCAACCGCCTGCACTATGAAGCTCCTCCATTGGATCCCCAAGCCAGGTCTTAAGGATCTTAGGAAACGTCATATGTCAGATGTTCCAGAGGGCAGAAGCCACTCAGAAGGCTCTTCTCCTGGAGCCTGCTTGCTTTTAAAATCTTTTCCTTTTAAATATGATTTTTTTTCCCTGGTGTACACCAATATTTTACTCTGCAAGAAAACAAGCAAGCTCAAGAGCACCAAGAACTCCTCACTGTCAGCACTGGATTAAAATCTCAGGAGGAATTTCTAGGAGTGTCAGAAGCATCAGTCTCTTGGGTAACATCTCACCTCTCCTCAACGAGAGTGAAGCCAATCAGCTTGATCATTTCAGGTTGAAAATTAATGGAAGAATCCTTTGTTTTAGGATGCTGAGAGGCAGCACCAAGAAGTCATCTCAATATACCGGACACACCTTCTTAGTGCTGTTCAGGTGCGTGACCTTTCAGGGACTTTGGGGAGAGGGTTTGCTCGGCCTGGGTCACTTCTTCCAGGACAATTGCTCTCGTGCTTGAGGGTGACTGCTGTCTCCTTTAAGGAGGCTTATTCAAACAATCCAACTTCAGAGCAAGAATGGACTGGTCTTAAATGTTTAGTAGTTTACTTTTTTAAAGGTCTCCTTTTAATTTTGCAGGGTCACATGGATGAAGATGTGCAGGCAGCCTTGCTCCAGATCATCCGCATGCGACAGGGGCTGATTTGCTAGGGGAATCGAGGCTCTGGCTGGCTCCTCCGGCTGCAGGCAACTTTGCCAACTTCTTAACATCCCGTAATGCTTAGGAGTTGGTAAACACCCCCCCCCCTCCCTCCAGCTCCTTGTAGCAGGAATATGAAAAAATATTTACACAAACCCATTTTTAAACAAAAACAAAAAAATCACCTGTGATTCTAAAAATAGAAGTTTTTATTTATAGGTAGTCAAAATGATGACCAAAGCGAAGTTCTCCTGAATGTCGGATTGACAGCCCTAAAAGAAGGCTAATCCCGCCCCCTCCTTGCAGATGTCAGGTCCTGAGCCAGGGAGCTCAAAGAAATGGGCCTGCATCTTCTGGGGTGGAGGCTGGGCCAGACCGAAGGTGTCCTCCTGGGACTGGCCTCCAGGCTCCCCCTCTGCTCCATGGCGGCTTGGCTGGCCAAGCTGCCTCTTTGAAGACTAAAAGTAGTAATGCCTTTTTATTGCTGTTTTCTTGAAAGAAAAATACATCAGATAATATTTTGCTTTTTACAAGATAGTTTTCCACAGAGTGTTGATTACTGATTTATTTGTAGTTTTAAAGACAGCAGGACTGGGATAGATAAAAATGAAAAGCTGTTATGAAACCTTGAAATACAGCAGCCTAAGATTTGTGTTTGATCATTCATTACTTTTTAAAAAAAGAAGAAATCAACTGTTTACAGATAAGCTAATTAACAACTAAAGTAGTTGGGAAAATTAAAGTTTTTTTTTTTAAATGCAGAAACCAAAGAATACCTGTGCCTCTTGTAGTGGGCTTGACTATATTGCTGGACGCCCCCACTTCGCAGCCACAAGTTGGAGGCGGGTCAAGGGCCGAAGGCATGCTTGTCCTTTCCCGATCTGTGGCTGGCTGAGGGAGAGGCATCTATCTTCCTAAGTTACCAGGGAACTTAATTGTGTTCTTATGTACATTCGATGAACTGGCGGCCATGGCTGTCAGCTATGGTTCTGTTCAACTTGGAGTGGGGAGTTCTGCTGAAAGAGGCTCCCGGAAAGACCCCTTCCTCTGGGGAAACATTGCTCCTGCTGTGAGGCCTGTGCCTTAGCTTGTGCCAGTTGGATTCAAACAATGGCCCCAATTGCGCAAATTCTTTGATTTTATGCTAAGGTGATTAATAGCAGCATCTTAAAATACAGTATTTTGTAAATTATGTATGATAATCCACTATAAAGGGTATTATTTATGCAGGAAAAGCTTTTTGGTGAGAAAATTAACTTGGGGTAGATGTTATGTGTTTTAGGAATAAATATAAAGGACTGGAAAGTTTGGTGTTGCTTTTTAAGTAACTTTGGAATAGTTCCAAAAGCAGATATATGGAGTTCTGGGTTTCTGGAAAAAAATCCACCTTTTTACATGGAAATATTAAAAGCAGATTGCTTCAAAAATGCCAGTTACTTATGTTAAGCATCTGAAGATGAGCATGATCTTAAATAATTTGCAAAGCCACATTGTACCTGTGGGAGGTACTTGTGTGCTAAGACAGGATGTTGCCCTGGTGGACTTCTGAAGATGGCTCCTTGATTGGCAAGAGTCACTCTTGCCATGAGCATCTCAATTGGAGATTGGCTGTGGTGCTTCTTCAACAAACTGACAGTTGATTCTGCCATCTAGGGTGCTGGTCAAACACAAAGGGCTGGTTTTCCAGATTTGCAGATAACTGGGCATTCCTGCCCTTTGCCTACTTGCAAAGACGACCTTCCAGGCACAGGGAATTAGAGTGTGTTGGACTGCAATGGCCTGTGGGCTCTATTGCCATTTTTCTGAGGCAACAGGAATTGCAGCTGATTGTAAACAGAGGAAAGGAAATGTGGGAGGTTAACCTGTGCATAGATTGGGTGGGCTCAAAATGTGTGGGGAGAAAGTTGACTTCAAAACTGAGAACTTCAGAGAATGCCTCTTATTTTGCTCTTCTGGAAGGCTTAGATTAACCAATTCACCAAGTGCTCTTGTTCTCAGCAACTTGAATAACTGAACAATAATTGCCTGGTTTTGATGTACTAATACTTAAAAAGTATTATCATTCTCTTTTCTCTGGGAGGCATTTATGTATTTCTAGTCTCCCTTTTACACTACATATCAATAAACATTTATTTTCTGTGTCACTTTTCCTGTGCTTTATTGAAGTGACATGCTGCTGTTTGGGTGGGTGAGACAGCAAAAAAATCCAGGAGCACCAGGGAATTAACAGAGGACTGGAAAAGGGCTGATGTGATTCCCATCCTCAAAAAAAGAAAAAAAACCCACCCAGGAAACTACAGCCCAATCAGCCTAGCATCAATACCTGGGAAGATACTGGAAAGGATAATAAAAAAGCAGATCTGCGAACATCTAGAAATGAGTAAAGTAATAACTAGAAGTCAGCATGGATTTGTTAAAAACAGATGATGTCAAACCAATCTTATTTCATTCTTTGACATAGTGACTAAATTAGTAGACCAGCGAAATACAGTGGACATACTATACTTAGACTTCAGCAAGGCATTCGACAAAGTAGACCACAACTTACCTCTTGGTGAACTAGAAAAAATGTGGGATAGATAGCATTACCATCAGATGGATTTGTAACTGGCTGACAAACCATACTCAACGAGTAGTCCTTAATGGGTCTACATCTACATGGAGGGAAGGAAGCAGTGGGGTACCACAAGATTCTGTCTTAGGCCCAGTACTCTTCAATATCTTCATAAACGACTTAATGAGGGAATAGAAGGGGAATTTATCAAATTTGCAGATGATACTAAGCTGGTAGGAATAGCCAACACCCTAGATGACAGGTTCAAGATCCAGATGAATCTTGACAGATTTGAACACTGGGTCGTAACTACCAGTAACAAAATGAAATACAATGTAGAGAAAAGTAAAGTCATACACTTAGGGAAGAAAATATTGGGAGAAACCAGGCTTAATAGCAGTAACTGTGAGAGGGATCTTGGAGTCTTAGTGGATAACCAATTAAATATGAGCCAACTGTGTGCGGTGGCCACCAAAAAGGCCAATTTAATCTTAAATTGCATTAAGAGAGGGATACAATTAAGATCAAGGGAGGTACTAACGCCACTCTATAAAGCCTTAGTAAGACCTAGAATACTGCATCCAGTTTTGGCCACCACACACAGAGTGCAGAGAAG